>CM038217.1:74377208-74401099 GCA_021442155.1 Cymbidium sinense | reverse complement strand
CACCATTCAAGATTATATAAACCAACATATGAATGAAGGAAAAAGACTTCACTTCATATACTTAAATTATAAACACATACATCTCTTATGTATCAATAACTATCATCACTACACATGTTATTATTCATTTGTAAACTTTTAGAAAATATATTTGGATTTAATAGTTATAATAACCACACATATATTGAGTTAAGTCAACACATGCAAGCTTACATAAAGGAAATCTCATTTAATTCAATTGATTTTCAAAAAGAAATGGATGCATGAAATCAAATGATATAAAATATTTAGCATGATTGGAGAGGAACAATTGAATATAAAGACATGATTCATTCAATTAAGCTAATTCCTAAGGACAATCACATTAAATAAACCCATTTAAAGAAAACCAAAGCTTTCCTAATATTAATTTTAATATCATTTTTAATTTCATATTTTGATTTGATTTAAGGATGTGAGAAAAGGTTTGCAGATCCTAACCCATCCCCATGTTTGTTAATTAATTTAGTTTAATGAAATGTAATTAAGTTGATTTTACGAGTTAATTAAGTTGTAATATGAGTTGAATTAATCCTTTCCTATGTTGCCTTAACATAACTACCTAAATAATTGTGAGCTAATATGATATGCATATGAATTGGAAATTAAATTAGCAAGTCCTAAGAAATAAAAGAGGTATAATGCAATTGGATCATAATTAATGATTAATTAAGATAAGAAACTTAATTAAGTACTCTTATGGTCTCCCTACACATGTGGGTTAACCATAATTTCTTAAGATATCTTTAGGTTATTGAACACCTAAAGGTCTACCCAAAAATTGATTAATTAAGGTTTAATATGATTATGATTTCAACTTAATTAATTAAGTGATGTAATTAATTAGTTAAACATTAATTAATTTCACTTTTAAAAAAAAAAAGTGAAATGAACTTAGGGGAATATGTTAGGAAAGAGGTTTGAGCCATATTCTTTAGTTCATTTACTATTAAGCAATGATAATTAACCAATTAGTCCATGTTCATCAAATTAATCATTAATTAAATTGAAAGAATAATTAGGGTTTAATTAGTCAATTTTCCTAATTAAGTGAGTAATAAATCCCAAACAAATCAAGGGAGATAGAGGTCATCCCATTAAATTAACCCACAAAATTTGAGATTAATTGTTAAAGTAATTAAGGTATTATTATGCTAATTATTTTTATAATTAAACCCTAATTAAGATTTAATTATTATTAAAAAATGATTAAGATCATTTTTAATTAATTTTTCTCTAAAATACCTTTAAAATAAGTATTTATTTATATTTTTCTAATTTTTCTATGAATTGTTATGAATTTTGGAAGTTTCAGCTATTAAAATCAATTAATTAGCCTTAATTAAAGGTAATCCCTTTGGCGCCACGTGGCATGCTGATGTAGCGTGCTTTCCACATGGTGCCGCAAGATTGGCTATTTAAAACTTATCCGACTCAATGCTTACGTGGTGGCGACAGATGCGCTTTCTCATTCGTCGTCCGATCTAAGATCAGATGACTACAATTAATCTCATGGTACATTAGAATAAAATTGGATTAAACTAGCTGATATAATCATGGCCATCCATTCTGATCATGTGAAATGAATAGTGCGTGCTCTACCATCCTACAAATGATAAGAGACATGTTCTGCCATTGCTTGCTAGATCTGATCTTACCCGAGCTCATATCAACTCCAAAAGGATCCCACACCTTCTCGACATTGATCGGAGGGGATCCAACAGTCAAGATCATAGAAGATGCAAGTTTTCTTCAAAAAGCTCCAACCAATTTTTGTATAAAGCTTTATTTTAATGGCATACCTGGAGTCAAGATGATGAAAATGATTGAGGAAGCTTCATCCAATGGATACGAAGCACTACCGACAGACGAGCTTTGATTGTCTTTTCTAAGACCAACACCCAAAGATTGGGAGGTCGCTGATCAAAGTCACGATGGTTGGGAAGCTCTGTTCGATAAGCCCTAGGGAAGGTGTGTGTAAAGTTAATTTGACTTTGGTGGAGGTTTGAGTGATTTGGGTTGGAGGAGGGGATGCCTTATTTTGGCATGGGTGAAACCAACAATGGGGAGCTTTGAAAAATCTCTGGGATGCTCGCCTTGGGGTGCTAGGGTTCCTCTGAATGCTCAAATGCCCAATTTGGAATGAATTGGAGGTGGGAAGGGGTGAAGTGGTATACCATTCCTTCCCTTGATCGGATGGTCAAATCGGGTTTCACTTCTAGTGGGTGTCTGGCTACCGGTGGTGGCCAGAATGGCAGAAAATCATCCTAGATAGCTTGGTTTGGTTGGCCAAAGCTTGGGAGGTGGCTGCAAAGAGGGATTAGTGGGTGTCCTTGGGTTTCCATGTGCACCAATGGGGGAAGTGAGGTAATTTCACCTCCCCTTGGGTCAGGTTGGGCAGTATCCTAGGTGCCTATGTGAAAAAATAGAAGAGTGCCAAGTGGCCAATGAGTGATAATGACCATTTACATGAGTGATTTATCTCATATGATACCCTTGAACTAAGGGTATCATGGTCATTTGCCATTGGATTTAATTTTCCAGATTCAGAATGAGTCAAAAGTGGGTTTGCCCAAATTTTAAGTGATTTGGAGTTGATTTCACTAGGTTTGGCTCAATTTGACTCAAATGGGACAAATTGGGTTAGGTTGGGTCAAGTTGACCAATTGGTCAAATTGGGTCAAACCAAGAGTTGGGTCAAGTTCATATGATCATTTGGGATGTGTTGGTATCATTGGTTTGGTTTAGTTTGGCTTAGATTTGATTTTGGCTCATTTGAGTTCATTTGGGTCAAATGGGTTAAGTTGGACAATTTGACCAAATTAGCCAAATTGGGTTTGGGTTGGTTTGGGTTTAGTTGAATAATTAAAGATGATTATTGGCTTTGGTTTCAATTAATTTAGATTTGGTTTTGATTTAGGCCAACTTGACCCTTTATTAATTTAGGCTAAGTAGTTCAATTGGGTTCAATTATGTCAATTGGGTCTAATCATGGCTTTGGTCAAGTTCAACAACTAATTTAGAATGAACTTCACTCATTGTTTGCAATCGATTTGGTTTATATTTTAATTTGACCTAGTTTGGTCTTTTAGGTCAATTTGGGTCAACTTGGGTCAAGAGGGCTAATTAGATTTTGTTTGGCTTAATTGAAGGTCAAGTCATAATCAAATAATGATTTTGAGTTGGTATGGATCATTGGTTTCAAGAGATTTAGCTTAGGCTGCAATTTGGCTAGTTTGGGTTCATATGGGTTAAGGGGTTGACTTGGCCAAATTTTGATTTGACCCAGTTTGGCCTTTTAGGTCAATTTGGGTCAACTTGGGTCAAGTGGGTCAATTGGGTTTTTTTGGCTTAATTGAAGGTCAAGATATGTTCAAATATTGATTTTGAGTTGGTATGAATTATTGGTTTCAATTGATTTGGTTTAGGTTGCAATTTAGCTAGTTTGGATTCATGTGGGTTAAGAGGGTTGACTTGGTCGAAAGACTGAGTGGACTTGGTTTGACCTAATTTGTGACAATTGATCAACCTAGGGTAACCAACAATCATGATAGAAGCTTGGTGAGCTTAGTTCAATCCAATTTGTGTTGAATTGAAACTCGATTCAAATAGGTCAAGTTGGTCACTTTGGTTCAAGTGGACCAATTGGGCTTAGTTGAGTTAATTTTGGGTTGAATTGGATTTAGTTGAGTTTATATATGGGTTTAGGATTGATATATAAATTGTTGCAATTGATTTGAGTTTGGATGATTTTGGTTCATTTAGATATTTTAAGTCAAAATGGCTAAGTTGGATTTGATTTGGGTTGATTTTGGTTTTGATGAATGTAGATCTCATTTATATTTAGGATGATATTTGAAGGAATAATTGATTCATGAGAAAATAAATTGAATTGGGTTTGAATTGAGTAGATTTTTTGCTAAGTCCATAGAAATGATTTATGTGGCTTAGGAAAGATCTTGGTTTGATTTGATATTTGAATTTGATATGATTGTATATATATTCATTTATATTTGTGAAGATGATTGAAGATATGATTGATTTATGAGAAAATCAATTGAGTTTGAAGTGATTTGAAAGAAAATTTAGCTAAGCTCATAAAGGTTGGTCATAGGGCTTAGAGATGGGTTTGATTTAGTTTGATTTAGTTTTGATAATTTAAATATATATTTTATTTATATTTACAAAGATGATTGAAGATATTATTGATTTATGAGGAAATCATTTGACTTGGGTTTGATTTGAAGGAAACTTAGCTAAGCTCATGAAAGTAGGTCAGGGCTTAGAGAAGAGTTTGATTTTCTTTGATCAAGGTTATTTGAATGTGAATTTGATTTATATTTAGGAAGATAATTGAGGAAATAATTGATCTATGAGAAAATCAATTGAGTTTGGAATGATTTAGAGGGGTTTTGACTAAGTCCATGGAATAAAATCATAGGGCTCAGAAAGGGTTTATTTGATTTGATTTGGTTTGAAATTAATTATAGATTTCAATCATTTGATTTGGATTTGAATTTGGATTTAGATTTGGTATTTGAATTGAATTTGAGATTTGGTTATAGCTTAAGAAGGTGAACATAGATTGGGTTTAGGCTATAGGGTAAATGGACCTCCTTAAGTCTTAGGGCATAGACTAATCCTGTGGTTAACCCTTCTAAGTCTCTAGGCTTAAGTTAAGTGTTCACCTAATTGCTAAAAGTTTCTTACGACTAAGGAAGTCTTAGTGTCTAAAAGACTCCTAGGCTAAGATGAAGAGATTGAATCCTCACTCCAAAAGTGAGGTCAACAGTTGGCTTAATAGATAATGCACCGTAAAAATACATTTCTCATAACTGCAACTTTTCTCTTTTGTGGCTAAGCAAAATCTATTCATCAGGTAAATCATCATTAACTGCTTAAGTTGTCCGGATAAGATGCGTAATAAGAAAATCTGCTAGTATTTACCCATTTACAGCTTTCTAAGGTACATATGTAATATCAAATTGTAATAGGAGAACAACTCATCATGCCAAGTGATCTGTCAATGCTGGTCTTGTCATCAAGAACTTTAGCGGATCAATCCTTGAGATGAGAGTAACTTTATGAGATAATATGTAATGAAGAAGCTTCTAGATAAAAATCGAGCCAAATAATTCTTCTCGATTGGAGAGTATTACATTTCGTCATATTAGCCTTGATGATGTAGTGTAGGCGTTCTCCTTTCCTATTCATTATGTTATATAAGTAATGCACCTATAGATTCTTCCAATGCCATTGTGTATAAGATGAGGGTCTTTCTTGGGATTGGTGCTACCAGAATTTGTGAATTTAATAGATACTTCTTAATACTATCAAAAGCTTCTTGGCACTCTTTATCCCATTTGAACGGAGTATTCTTCTTCATCAACTTCTTCTTCTTGCAGCCTTATCTCTAACTAACGCCTCCATCTGATTTCAGGCTCAGAGAGTGGGATGAACATCTTCTCAATTAGGACTATGATCAAAATCAACTTCTTCTTGAGGAGATCATTTAGGTTGGTGATGGGATTCTCTAGAGGATTCTCCAAGGTGTCGACCACCATGAGCCTCATTACTTATAACTTTCTTTTTAAGAACCCATTCTGCCGTCCTCATTAGTGGATCTCCAAATATGTAAACTTGATGTCAGCCTTTATGCCTTTTCATAGCTACTTCTGGCTCGCTTCCATATTTGTTTTCCCTTCTATCGAGATCTTTCGAGTCGATTCCTAAACATACAGTCCAGGTGTCACATTTTGATGCTCACCGTGCATGACACACTTGGCTTGCTGACGATTCATATGAGTGATGATAGTTTTTTAAAGTGGAGCTTCAGCATTCTCAATCATCAACAGACTCTAAAATTTTATTTCTATAAAGCCTATTTTTTGCCACTTTTAGAACTCAAAGTATCTTTAGTAGATAAAATTTTTACTTATTTCCATTGTGATGTTAAGGTATGACATTGCTAAGCCCAAAAAATATTGCTTTAACTCACCAGTAGAGCCATTCTTCTTACTCATATCAAAATTTTAAATTTATTGGGAATAAGAATACTCACTTCTGGTGGTAATATTAGTAGTTTTCTTAGAGACTGTTCATGAAAACATTATTGAGACTTCAACTCAGAACTTTTTTTGGTCTTCTAGTTAATTTGTTCTATGATGAGGAAGCCTCGGCCTCCAATCTCTTTGGTGCAAATTGTTCAACTAGCAGAGTAGTTGCACATGATTGCCTTAGATTGGTGCAGCACATCCAGGTGTTTTAAAAGCTGAGGCAACAACAACTATGACGTATATACTTCTGAATCGGATGATGGCTCTAGCATCTATTGCATTGATAATTATGTTGACCAAATGAATGTTGTCACCATGCCCAAGTTGGACAGTGAAAAGAGTATTCTGTAGATAAACTATTTACAATTAAAATATGGAATTAATAATTAACAATCAATATTTTATCCCATAATTTCAAAATGTAAAGGTACTACAAAACAAAATAATTTGGAGAGTTTTATTTATAATTGATTTAAAATTTAAATTTTAGTATATTCGCTACTACTATAGCTCGATCATTTGACTAGCCAAAGATGGAAAAAAATATCCCCAATGGAGTCGCTAGAAATGTGGGCTCAAAAGTCACCACCGATCTCAATGAAGAGAGTATGATTTAATGTCGTTAAATTTTATAAGGCGATAGAATAGTTGATAAGACACTACCTAAAGATTTCGCCCATATTTTATGCTTATGGTGCATGCATGGAGGTCAACACATAGCAAAGTGATCCTTCATTTTGGATGGAGCTTGGAATTTACCAGGGAATTTTAAACATGATTCTCCTGCTTATTTCAATAGGATTCTAGCTCTACCCATTAGTTATAGTGACGAAATTATGTGGGACAACCATAAGTCCTTAACTGTTAAGCTTATAAAGAGTTCCATGTTTACTTCAGACCCTGACGTGAGCTGGTCTAATGAGATTTGATTTAAAAGTTTTGTTATTAATCAAGCATTATATTGTTGGATGACTTACATTGGTGATCTCAAAACTTCTGATATTCTTGATGCGGGAGGTATAGGTTTCGCTATAGGTTGTATGTTTTGCAAATACTATTTAGAATCTCATGCCCACCTTTTTTTGAGTGTCCCTCTTCCCGGTGGTTGATTAGGAATGTGCTGCCAAATTGGCCTTTCTTCCTTATGCAGCCTTCACTTCAGTAATTTCTTGGTTCTACTTTTAATCAAGAACACAAGGTATTAAGGAGGCTTCATTATCTTATTACGTCTGTTTGCGTTTATGTTATATGGCGGGAGAGAAACTTCAAGCTTCACTCGAGTGACGCCTCTTCTTTACATTGTCTAAAAACCAAGGTGCAATCCCTCGTTGCTTACAAACTTAAAATATGGTCAGTCAAAGCTTCTTGGCCTGAGAAGGTCAAATAAATGTTAGATCAGCGGATGAGTTTTGCTTTTCTGGGTCCTCATTCCTAATTATATTGGTCCTTCTGATTGTCTGCCCCAATTTTATTTTTCTTATTCTATTTTGAGGTTGTACATTTTTGTCAGAGGTAATTTTTTTAAATTAAGTATGGTTAGAAGCTTAATTAGGTAATTAAGTGTTAATAAAAAAAATTTAAGAATAGGTATAGCTCATAGTGCGTGGCCACGCCACGTCGGTTCCGACGTGGCGTGTCGCCACGGAATTGAGTGGCCGCCCACCAATTGGGGATCGATTGCCGCCACCCATTTAGTGGACGACCGTTTCATATAGAGCAGCCCAATGTAAACGGGCTTCATGTTAATTTTTTATAAGGTGAAGCCGCCTGGGAGACCGCTTCGTTATTTTTTAAAGGTGTGAGTGAGATAAGTAACGCCACGGTTTAGGGCTTGAAATGGTTCGTGACCGTATAAAGTTGATAATAGTTTAATGGATGACAATCATATGAAGTTAACCAATTCATTTCAGAAATGAACAAATAATAAGAAGTTCATTATAACATAATCAAAGTTAGTGTGTACATGACTCTCAAGTTTGTATAATGAAATAGATAAATAAAATGTAAGAGCATAAAAGTATACTATATTGTCCTAAACCCTATACCGTGTGACAAATGTCTTTCTCTACGGTTCTGGAATAGCACCACTCCCGTGTGTGTAGTCGTGCACGAGATACGATCACGCAATGATGGTGGCCTCGCAAGATCCTCGGTGTGTCATATCATCCGCGGATCGGAAGATAGGTGATGCGAAGTCATATGTAGTCGATAAGAAGGACCGACGGATAGGAAGGACTGATCAAAGTATGGCGGCTCGCTCCATGGTGCGACACCCTGTAGGCACCGATCCATAATATGTGTCACCAATACACACGCCATCCGTGTCTCTGCATATCAGCTCATACCTATCAACACATCCCTATAAGGGGTGATCATCCACAGCACCAAAGTATGGTTGAAAGATGTCCCGAGTTATCGCGATATACTCCTCCTACACGAAAAATAGTATGTAAAATTAGCACTTACATAAATATTGAATTAAGATGAATACTTACTTATATCAGATCTTATATAAATATGCTCTACGGTGCTCGCATAAGAATCGGTCGGAGGATCTGGGCGACAATAACAGAGAAGCCCACGATCCAACCGAAGACATGTAGGCCGATAGCTATCTTCTGCCCACATCCTCATCAGCTGGGCCAGGCAATCCTCCACTCTCCAAGCAAAGAATGTGTGACTGGTAATCAACCCGCCGACATCCGCTTACTCACCATCGACTTTTGAAACAAGGGTCAACTGACATCTACTGGGAATAACGGCCCAACACTCTATTCGGTAATGGCACTCAACCCTCTTCCACCGAGAGGGACTTAACCATATGTCGACCTCTTCATGTATCGATGATGATATGATCTCATCAGACCTCCTGATCACTCGCACATATAGTAAAATTATGTTAAAACATAATCGCATATATATTTGAACTAAAGTGTTATTTGCAGATCCAATTGTTTTTGCAGTTCCATTTTCTGTTTTGTAATATTTGTCATTGGCCGGCGAATTTAACATACTTTCATTCCATCTGCATAGAATACGCTTAAACATATATATAAGGTAATTTGAAAGTGCAATTAACAATGCATACCTCAAACCAACGCTGAGACCAGCAAGCTCTGTAGGATATGGAACATGTAGAGTCATCCTGCCCACATGAATATGCTCCCAAGCCCAAATGAAGGAGGTATAGTAACCATGTTGGCTGGCCATTTGGCCGACTGCGGCAGCCCCTATAGATGAGCTAAAAGCCCGCCATAGAAATCATGCTAAAAGAGTCCAAGTCCTCCAGAGGTACTGCAGTGGACCTCTCAACTGTAGTGCGGAAGCGCCAATCGAATAAAATATAAGCATGCAAGTGACGGGAACTCCTCTGTGCTCAGACTATTGAATGACTCCTCAGAAAGTTCACCGAGCCACCTGGCATGCATGTTCTGCAGTGCGACCCATCTGAATGTCGACCGATCCGTGGACCGATCGGATCATGATACATCACGCTGCGGGTCGCCCAACAAATTATCGCGAATCGGCCAAGTGTCACATCTCTTCTCCTCAATTACAATCGGCCTGATAGGTGGCCCATCAACCCGTAGTACCAGGATCATCGCTACGTCCTGGAGCGTCATAGTCATCTCGCCTACAGCAAGGTGGAAGGTATTGGTCTACAGAGACTATCTCTAACCAAAAGGCGAATGATGATCTAGCGGATGAATTGACCCACACGCAGTCACCCGCTTCAGCCCACGGATGAATCGTCGCATGTAATAGGCCACCTTCAAAGATAAGTGTGATGCGCCTCAAGTCTGAAAAAAAAATCTAAGAATAAAAAGGTAAGTAGGCGTAACCCATTCTAAAAAAATAAAATTCACTTACAGTATCAGGGTGAGGGGCATGAGGGCATGATGCATCAAATGATACTGAAGTCATGCAATTGTCCCCAAAGGAGTAAATCAGACAAACAAAGGGGCAAAGGGTAGATGTTTGCTTTATCCTCTTATGTAGGAAAGGTATAACACAATCATAAACATCGAGAAAAATAATACAATTACTAAAATTACAACATGATGACAATGAATTTTTTTCCAATATTCCCCTTACACATACACACATCAAAATCGACAACCGATTTACTTATCGACTATCGAAACACCGTAAGTGACGACTTATGAACCCTCTCAAACCTCCAAAACCTTTTGTAATGAAATGAGTGAATATATATTCATATACATTTAGTTTATAATCTCTCAACATATCATATTTATTTTATTTATCATTTCAATAAAAATGCCAAACATGAATATGCATAATTTATCAAAATAAAAAATGTAATTTTGAATTTATTTTATTATTAGCCTTAAATACTATAGAGCAATGCGAGTGAGCTTTGTGATGGAACTCCTTTGACAAACTTCACTCAATTGTTGAGATTTATGGGCAAAAAGGTTTATTAGAAAGCAAAAAAATAAAAAAATATGAAAAGAAAAGTGAATGATATCACCTAATAATTTGCACTTACAAAATCTATGTTAAGTTATCGCTGACTTAACTTTGGATTTCTAACACTTTAAAGCTGCATTAATTTTTAAAAAAAAATTAGTGAAAGTGGTATGTGATATTAAAAATCCAAGTGTATTTATGCTGATTTGTATGATTTGTATGTAAGTCTCTTTAAAAATTTTGATGAAATTAACAGCTAAACGCAATGCTAAAAAAGTGTTGTATTGCCTTAATTAATAACCTCAAAAATAGTTTCAAAGCATTTGTAAATAAATCTTCCGTGCAATAAAAGGATAAACCATATATAGATCTAATATATATTGATGAATATATGCAAACCTCAAAACCTTGTGCAAGAAGTTAAATGTTGAGAGTAAAAATCAACAAACAATTTGAGTAAAAGCGTCGGAAAAAAAGAAGTTTATCGAATTGGACAAGACAATGAATGAACGCCTGCGGGAAAGTTCAGAGGGGGAGGATCGTTTTATGGTGAGTTTATTCTGAGCTAACGGGCGAGAAAGCTCTAATCGAAATAAACTATGGAGATAGTCGATCGTCCGATCATCCTAATAATATGTCTGGCTAAATGGCGATATGCTGAGCCGTAATTAACTCTGCCGCTTCAAGTAAGCGGTGAGTAATTTCACGTATTCCACGCCACGTCGGAACCGATGTGGATGAGCGTCTTAATCGTGACTATACCTATTCTTAAATTTTTTTTATTAATACTTAATTATCTAATTAAGCTTTTAACTATACTTATTTTAAAAAAATTGCCTTTATCAGACAATGACGGAGAGTTGTCTTGCTGCAGTCCATAGACCTATTTGCCCAGCTGATGCTAAGATATCTTCAATCTTGGAGGGCCAGCTCCGGATGCTATATCAGTTTTGCTTTGCTAATGAACCTCAAATCAAATTTATATAAATTTTGTAATGTTGAGCCTGGCAACCGATGGAAGGTGCTTCCTGCATCAAAAGGCTCTGTATTTGTTGACTGCTAACTTATCTTCATATGCGATTTTGTAATTCTGAGCCCGGAATATGAGGGGCTCCCTCCCACATCATATATTTTTTTTTCCTTTGATCAGTTTCCTTTCTTTAATCTTTTGTGGTTTTTCTTTTTCTTTTTTTTTTTAAGCATTTAGTCCCTTCTCGGGATTCCTCAGTAAATCTATTATTTTATTTTATTTTATTCTCTTTGAAATAGAATTAGGTTCTGTTTTTCAAAAAAAAATAATTATACAAATACTCTTTTTTTTTTTTTTTTTTTGGAATGGGTATCCAATCCATCTTGGATGATGGTGACTAATCATAACCGAAATACATTCATCAAAGCATGTATTTAATTTCGATTGTAGCCGCCGGAAGAAATCAACCAGAGTTCCGTAGCGTTACCAACTGAGCTAAGAGATGGTGGATATACAAATACTCTTTGATTGATATCACAGTACAACGAACAAACGCCGCCGCAGGGGCCCAGTTCCAAAACATCCTTAAACTGACACGTGTCCAAAATTTTTATGCATATGACGTCTTGGACAACCGGGTCAATTCCGGTCCGGTCCATGCAGTACGAAGGACGAACGAAATGTGTCCCACTTCTAATCGGCCGTAGATAACCATGAACTGATGAAACAGATTTAAAAAGACTAGTTTACCCTGAAACAATTTCCACAATTCTATACCTGTCCTCAGTCCCGAAAAGCATAAAACGGCCGTCACACTCCTCCTCCAACTGCAGCCATCTCCTCTCTTCCGCATAATCTGAAACAGAGAAGCCTCTGTTCTATACCATGTCGAACACCTCCCCATCGCTCCCGCCGGGCTTCCGCTTCCACCCCACCGATGAGGAGCTCATCCTCCATTACCTCTGCAAGCGGGCAGCATCAGCTCCTTGCCCGGTCGCTATAATCGCTGACATCAATATATACAAATTCAATCCTTGGGATCTGCCGGGTAAGCTCAATTCTTCAAGGGTTGAGATGCACAAGAAAAATGAAAAAAAATATATAAACTTATGGATTAATTATTGGTCATTAGCATAACTTAGGCCAAGCAGTTATGATTCGTTTTGATTTCCTTCATTTCATGTTCCTGTGAACTAACCTTGTAGTAGTGATGCCTGTCTTTTTCAGCAAAAGCTATGTTTGGGGAGAAAGAATGGTATTTCTTTACCCCTCGTGACCGGAAGTATCCGAACGGAGTACGGCCAAACAGGGCAGCAGGATCGGGTTACTGGAAGGCGACCGGCACGGACAAACCGATCAGGACGAGCCGATGGAATGAGAACATTGGCGTAAAGAAAGCTTTGGTTTTCTACAAGGGGAAACCCCCCAGAGGTGTGAAGACCAACTGGATCATGCACGAGTACAGACTTACTGAAACTCTTCACAGCATTCAAAGCAAGCAATTGAAGCTCAGGGAAGGATCCATGAGAGTAAGAAAGCAAACTTTTTAACTTTTTACCCTGCTGTTTATTCTGTTTCGGTATTTGATTAAATTAGCTAACTTTGCTCTCGTTGCCTTGTAGTTGGATGATTGGGTACTCTGTCGGATCTATCAGAAAACCAGGCATCATTCTCCGGTGAATCGCGAGCAAGAAGACGATGCAGGGGTGAAGAACTCTGCAAGCTCAAATAGAATTCACAAGTCCTTCTCTGTTTCTGAGTTCCTTGTCGAGGACGTTGATTTCTCTCTTCTGACAGGGTATCTCGAAACACCGATGAATGCGCCAATAAATATTCATGATCGCATAGCGAACTCGAATTTGAAAATTTTATTCACAAACAACGACGGTAACGTCAATGGAAGCTGCTACAGCTCACAGCCAACAGACTCACAGTCACATGCTTCAGTTTTGGCTTGTGAACAGAGCATGAAATGCCAAAAAACGGGGGATAATTACTATTTGGATGATTACGAAGGTCAACTGAGCCCTTCAAAGAAGCTCAGAAATTCCAACATTTTTGGCCAATTTTACAACCAGTTTGACATCTCTCAACCATTCTTCAACCAGCAACTGCAGCTGAATTCTCACTTGGGAATGCAGTGAACATAAACGTCTTCAAGAGAAAAGCTTAAAAAAACAAGATGGAATTTGATTTTAAGAGCAAATTGCTCATTTTATGAGTCTCTCGCATATTTAATGTGCAGAAGCTGTGCAAGGATAATGAGTGGAAGATTGGATGAAAATTGTTGAAGTGATCCAATGGTGTCTCAAAGAAGAAATGAGTTGGAAATAGCGGGGGTTATTAAAAGATCTAATTATGTTGTGTATTTTCTTATTAGAGTTCATTTTTATTTCTAATTCGCTTTAAATTGTTAGCCTCGTTGCCATGTTTGTTAAGTATTAGGTTGCTCTCTCTCTCTCTCTCTCTCTCTCTCCTCTCTGTATCGCGGTTGGGTTCAATTATACTGACATTGTATTTTTTTTCTCCAATATATGATAGAATCATCATATATTCATATAAATTATAAGTTGTTTCGCAACTCGGGCCTCATACTCATTAAATAATTGAGAGTATATCATGCAAAATGAAAATTTTTCATATAAATAAAAAATGATAATAAAAAAAGTATAAGAAAAGCATAATCAAACGAAACCTTAAGGATCATTTAGTTGCTCAAAGTTGCAGAAGATACTTAAAAACAGTGAATTTTCTGGATTCTTATATTTGGTTGGATGCATTTAGATATTAATATCGATTCTAAGTTCTATAAATATATTTAAAATCTATCAAAAATAACTCTCATTTTTCATGAAAAAATAAGTTAAAAAATTATAATTTTTTTTCTTTATATATATATATATATATATATATATTCTATCTACATGCAAGCAAATGAGCCTTCAGTATAGTTTCAAAATAATTATGATTTTTTTGGAGCTAAGGTCACATAAAGCCCTTATCTTTTTACTTTAGTTATGGATGTTCTTACGAGGCATTTACAAGAAGATGTACCCTGGTGTATGCTTTTTGCTGATGACATTCTTCTTATTGATAAGACTAGAGGGAGTCCAAAGAAACTTGAATTATGGAGGTCAACTTTAGAGTCTAAAGGTTTTAAGCAGATCAAAAATAATATAGTGTAATTTTAGTTGTAGTTTTAGTTGTTTAATTTTTGGTGATCAAGTCATTAATAAGAGTGATTAGATGTTTAGGCTCCATTGAAAAAATGAAAATAGATGGAGATATTATTAGTAGAATTCAAGTTAGATGGTTGAATTGGGAATGCATCCCTATTATGTGATAGAAAGTATTAAACTTAAGGAAAATTTTATAAGATGGTGGTAAGATCAAGAATTAATAAAGTTAATAAAAGAGAAACATAAGACTAAGTAAGTTAATGAGATGAGATGCCAGTGGATGAGTGGCTTTACCCTTAGAGATAGAATGCAAAATGAGTATGTTGGAAAAAGTTGGAGTTCCATGGTAGATAAGATTAGTGATAGATGGTTTTAAAACATAAAGCGTCTCAAATGACAAAAGTAGAATTAGATTTTCCTTATGTTTATATAGATAAAAGACTTTAAGATATAAAAAATGATCTTATATACCGAATTAATATATATAATATAATAGACACAAATGAAAGATTCAGTATGAACCCAAAGTGGGATTAAGGCTTGTTGTTGTTGTTGTTGTTGTTGTTGTTGTAAGGTCACATAAAAATCTCTCGCATGAAGGAAAGTATTCGATATATATCCATAAGAAAATTCAAACAAATGATTTTATCATTGGAATAATTAAAAGTTGTAGAGGAAAGAATGATAGAAGAATCTGCATAGGAAGTCAAATTATTCTTTGACAGCGAGGAATATACTACCAATCATCATCGACTAGATAGCTTAGTTACTTATCCCTTACTCATAATAAAAAGGTTCAAGCAAAACTGAACTTCTCCGCTTCCAAAAATAACCATTTAAACCAATCCCTTGATGAAGCGTTTGATGGCTTCTCGTGGGCTAATTGTATGACAAGTGGCAGTGGTATCAATAATGGCTGATAATTCAAGAAAAATCTGTTGAAAAATCGCTGAAATCTGCTACAAATACTGAGAAGGAATGATAAAAAAAAAAACAAGGAAGATGCTACAAAATAGTGATTTTCTGAATATATATAATTCATATAAATTAAGATTGTTTTTTTTGGATAAGTTAAACAAATAAAAGGAGATGCTAAGCGAAGCTTCAGTTTTAGTGGTTTCTTAGTCATGTTTATTGTTACACAGAACTAATTTGCTTCCAGTTAATAGTTCAATTCTGTTCTCTTGTAACATTATCAACGCTATCTTGGTTTTAATAATTAAGGTGATTTCCTCACTCTAATTTTTATGATTGATACCACTGCCACTTGTCATAAAATTAGCACAGGAGAAGCTATCAAACTCTTCTTCAAGAGATTGGTATCATTGACACCTGTCATAAAATTAGCACACGATTAGTTAAACCAATCCCTTCATGAAGGGGTTTGATTGATAGTTTCTCGTGTACTAATTGGCAGTGGAACCAATCATAGAAGTTAGAGTGAGGAAATCACTCTAACTTTAAAATCAAGATAGCATTGATGATGTTAGAAGAGAACAGAACTAAACTATAATTGGAAGCACACATTGCACTAATTAGTTTTATGTCTAAGAGCAATAAACATGACTAAGAAACCACTAAAACTTAAGCTTCGCTTAGCATCCCCTTTTGTTTGTCTTATCTTATCCAAAATAATAATAATAATCTTAATTTATATGAATTATATATATTCAGAAAATCACCATTTTGCAGCTGCAATTCCTTGCCACTTAATGAACATGCAGATTAAGTTACGAAGCAGCTCTTATTTTAATGATATTATAGTGATTTTATTTCATAAAATACAAGCATTATCACATAATGACGCTAATTAAGAGTTTTATGAGCTAACATAAGATACTTTTATGGTTAAAATATATTATCCTTAAAAAGTGTTTTGATTTTTCATAAACCATATCATTAAAACTTAAATAAACTAATTTTTTAGATTTCCTTTTTCTTTGATCCCTTATGTGGAGCAGACTCTTGTGAAGCGTATCTGTCCAACAAAATCAAATCGTATAAAGAAATGGCTAATTTAATCCAGAAGAAAGCATGCGAAGCACACTCGAATCTGATGAACAATTGATTAAAATATGATTGTCACTTATAATGCTCTTAACTTTATTCAAAGCTGTCGTTCTTGATGGTAGCAGAAACCCCCATGGAATCGAAACCTGGCGAGCATGATTCAAATCCTCATCTCTTTTTGCTGTGTCAAATCGTCTTGATTTGGGAGGTAGGATTAAAGAATTAAGTGGTGGGAATTGTTCTAGATTCACAGATGGATTAGAAAAATGATGGATTACAGACAAGTTTTGTGGACCAAATGACCGTTAAGTAGCACGCAAGATGATAAGATTGTATGTGGATAAGCTCCATTAAGAAAGCAATCCAATGCAACAAAAATTAATTTTGTATCTTATGACTGTAAAATGACTCAAGAGTAAGAAATTGAATTTGAATAACCTATATTAACGCAATATATTCCTTTTTCAGTGACTTCTATATTGTGTTTCTGAAAAATGAATAACCTATGTTAAGTAGTTATGCGTTTGTCTCAGCTTTGATAATATGTACTTATGTATGTATATGTGTATATATATATATATATATATATATGCATGTTCTTTTATCCTCATCTCATTATCATAATTTTTATAAAAGCAAGCCTAATTAGAAACGGTAGTCTTAATTTAAAGCAAACTCTGCAAAAGAGTCAAGAACATTAAGATGCAATACAAAATTGAACATTTGTTCTTCAAAATAAAGGCTCCAAAAGGACAATGAAGAAGGCCTGCAAAATTTCCATTGAAATCTGCAGAGCTTTACGGCAATGGAAAGTTAATAAAACAAATCACCAATTCCAACAGTAAGAGACCGGCCATTATTTTTTGCCGATGTGGTACTGCTTGAAGCTATCAGTTTTTAATCAGAGCTTAAGATGAAAACAACAGGAAATGTGTAACAGTCATAAATGCAAAAGAGCAGAGCAGGCTAGTAAAGTGGACATATTCAGGAAAACTATCTCTAAGGAAAATCATCGAACAGTTTATCTTCACTTGTCAGAATGAAGAAGCTGGACAGTTCAAAAGCATCTGAAAAAGTTACGCAACATTCAAACAGCATAATAATACCCACCGTCTCTTAGCTGGTTGGTGGAAGCGACCGAACTCGACCAGATCTCAAGGCGCTATACCTAAGGGGAAAGTAAGTGAGATCAGGGTGATGAATGCGACGCTACAGGGATTAACGACATCTCACCCACAAGCTGGGGTGTTGGATAGATACCCATTGCAAAAAAAAAAAACAGCATAATAATAAACAATTCAATTCAGTTTGATGATTGAATGATGGGAGGAAAAAGGAGTTTGAGCACAACAAAAACAGATTTTGCAGTTGAAAGCTACAGAGTTGAATGAATTTGAACATTAACACACAAGGTGTGTATTCAATACAGGAAATACTATAGAATTCAGTTAAATAGTCAGAATTTATTTTAAGTTTTAAGGAAAATTATATATATATATTCATCGAGGTCTTAAATAATTTATATGGATGAAGTTATAGAAATATAGAATTTAATTAATTGCGAAGAAATATCTTAAACCAATGACATTATATCATAAATACAGATTATTCTTCAATAAATAACTTTTTTATCTTTCTCCAATTTAAAATTTTTAGATCTTGTATGTTTGACTTTTTTTTTGGAAAAGTTTAAGAGCCGTAGCCCAATTGTATTCCAAAAGTAAAGTTACAAAGAGACTAATCCCTTACAGGACTGAAGCAAAAAGAAAAAACACTAAACTAGAACAATAATTCTAGAAACAAGATCAACTACACTAGCTGAAAAAGAAAGTCCTACAGAAAAAAGGAGCAAAATAGCTCAATGGACTCAGGGATACAAAATACATCAAAGATGCCCAAAAACTAGCACAACAGCAAAACAATCATATAGGGACAAGAAAGTCCCTCACGCTGTTCTAGTCAGCCGCCCTTCCTTCATTCTCCACGTGATCACATTTCTCACTTTCATCGATGCGAGAGCCGAGATATCCATTGCGAGAGTCGGTTCCATCCGCATGGAGCGGCACACTCCACGCCACCGGCCGCGGGGCCCGTGCCTTCGATTTTCCCTTGGCGCTGAGCTGTGCCGGTTTGTGTTTCATCCGCCCCCGCCGTGCTCGCCGCCTCCCGTGAGGGGACGAGGCGTTTGCCGGATGCCGGCAACCGCCGCCGCTTCACGAAGTTCTCGAATCGCCGATGTGTTTCGTCTCGACAATGATCCTTCCAGTTCACTACCAAACGTTTACTTCTCCTTCCTCTAAATGATAAGGTTCACTTCTCACCGAAGTCATGGGCGGACCGCCGCGCCGCAATGATCCCAACACTTCACGGACCATTCAATCGGTAGAGCGACGCGGTGTACAAAGTGGCGGGATCAACGCGAGCCGATGACTCGCGCTTTTAGGAATTCCTCGAAGACCAACAATTGCAATGATCTATCCCTCATCGGCGTTTTCAAAGATATCGCTCGCACAGGCAATATTTCGGCACGCATTGGCAAAGCAAGGCGCGGCAGCACATTTGGCGGCATTCGACTTATTGCTTAAACTCTTGGTTTAACCATAGTTCTAAGAGTTGCGAGCATAATCAGAGGCATGTTACCCAAATTTGTGTTTCCACTTTCGGTGGAAGTTTTTCACATTTTAAAGCCTACCATACTATATTTAAAAAATTCTTGCTGAAAAAAAAACTTTGGGAACCCAAACTTTGGGAACCCAAAAAACTTTGCCTTTCATTTTCCACAATTTTTTCTCTCTCTGAAGGCCTCCAATACTCCTTCATCTCCATGGTGGTCGACGGTCACCTCCTCCCACGAGGGACAAGGCGACTAGGAGGGAGAAGGTGGCAAGAAGGAGAGGGCCATGGCAAGATGTTAGGGATGGATTTGGATTCTTCCGCAAAGGAAGGTCGGTTTGGTGATGAAGTTGATCTTGGAAGGCATGGGGAAGGGGACCTCTCTCCAAAGACCCTACAAGGCTTCTCCGCAAGAGGAGGTGGTCGGTTTGACAAGAGGTGGTGCTGATTTGGCCGGAAAAATGGATTTCAAAATTCCAAGGCCTCGCATCGCTCACTCGCTGGTATCAGAGACCGGCAATGGCATGACGCCCCACCTGGGGCGGGCTGGCTGAACGGCCGCCCATCGCGGGCGCATCATGGAGCTGGGCTTTATGGGAGGGGCCATTTCAGAAAGCTGGTAATTTGCGACCTGACGCTGGGCGGAAATCAGAATTGCGCTACGGGCGCGGCGCAGATTGCGAGGCGCTGCACGGCAGCTGACGGGCGCGGCCGATTGCGGAGGCGCTGGCGCTGATGGAAGTTCACGGGCCAGCCGCGACACTATTCACTCGGGCAGATCTGAGGCACTGCTCACTCTGGGGCAGACCTGAGGAAGCCGAGGACAAGCCAATTAGCCAGCCAGAGCACTATTCACCCGCCGGGCTGGCCGATTGCACCATTGGCTGACAAGGTGAACTGGCCGATCAAGTGGCCAATGGGGACACCGACATGGAGGATGATGAAGAATATGCTGGCCTCCGAGGCTAATAACACACTAGGGGATGATGCCCCTATGGCTGACCAAAATGCTACAGGTTCATGCACACAAGGTGTTTGTGAAAATGCCTCAACAGAACCTAGAACTTTTCTTGGGAATTCAAAGATGCCTTGCCTAGGGGCACCACTCCACTACCTCAAACCCACTGTTTGAGCACCAAGGACAGCAGAGGGAGGATTTGGCCGGCCATCAAAAGCAATCTTCTACAAAACCAAGCAATGGCAAAGGTATGCCCTCCCAATCTAATCCTTGGAGGAGAAAGGAATTTGTAAAGTTTGACAAGATTGATAGATCCTCTTCACTTATGGATGGAGTCACTATTATGATAGATGACAATGATGCAAACCAAGCTAAGCTTGAGAAAGCTCGTGGGGAAAATACTGAAGAAGGCCATCTTTCTACTTGCTGACCTTCAAAGGAAATGGGGACAATGGGGAACCTTCAAGGTAATTATGGTCACGACTGCCAGGTGTGTTTGTTTGACACCGTTGAGGCTAGGATGCGCTTTTAATGAACGACCATGGTTTGTGGTCGGAAATGTGATTGGCCGACAAATGGACCCCATCCTTCAACCCAAAGTCTCTTCATGGGCTCTCCTCCCTATCTGGGTTCTGGCTTTCCTCACCGCCACTCCTATATCAAAAGAATCTTGCCAGGATTGCATCTTTCTTTGGAGAACCTCTATGGATGGACCACCAAACCAACTCATGGGGACAGAGCCTATATGCCAGAGTTTGCATCAGGTTAGATCTCTCTGCTAAACTTCCAACAGGTGTTTGGATCCATGGAAGACATGGCCGCTTCTTCCAACCAGTGGAATATGAGGGGATTTCTCAGCTATGCTTCTCTTGTGGCAAGGTTGGCCACAAGGCTGACTCCTGCCCGTCTGCGGTCCTCTCTGACCCACCCTTGGGTAAGAATACTCAACCCCCCTATGCCATTTAACCCTTAGTTACGGCCGCCAACAGAGATTTGAGAAGGGGGAAAGCAGTAGCTCCTTCACGATGCTCATCTGCAGGAACAAGGAAAGGAACAGGTTGACATCCCATCCACAGGGAGGCACCTTCTACTCAGGCGACGATTATGGTCCATGGGTTTTGGTGACGGGAAGAAGAAGACTGCTGTGAAAAGCAAAGAAGGCAGGTTCGTGACACACAGCCATTCAGGGCTCGGAGGGTCTCCCCTCCCAGGTTCCTCCTCACTTGAGATCCTTCAGGTGGATATCTATCCCTCCTATCTTCCAAGCACACAAAACTTAGAAGGCAACTAAACCACCCAAGGATAGAGGTGGGAAAATATGAAAGGAAGGCCAGTCCACACTGGGAGGAGGAGGAGAAGAGGCAGTTCTAAAAGAGAGAAGAAAGCCTCACCCTCACTTCTAATGTGAGATGATTCCCCTATGGAAGATTAATGTCTTCATTCTCCTGAATTGCAGGGGGCTGCAGACTACACCTTATTGGTGGTAGCGACCTCAACATTATAGGCTTACTTGAAATTGCATCATCTGAAGTGGACAAATGGCGGGGACCAATGGTTCTTTTGCAAACCCTCTAATGGGTTCTCAGAGGTATCATCCATATTGTTGACTTCTCCCTTTGGTTATCAACTTGTATTGGGCTCACTTGCTCTTTGCATGAGATGAGGTGGACCATTGGGTTGTCTATGCCAACAGTTATCTTCTTGACGGGACCTCGGCAAACCATCAAGGAAAATGTGGATCTTCAAGCCCCTGTGGCTATTGGGGTGACTTTAATTGTATCTTGGCCCAGTGACAAGAAGGGTGGGAAGCCCTTTCATTACACGAGATGGAGGGCATGGCGTTTGGACTTGCATGAGTTGGAGTTTGTTGGCTCAAAGTTCACGGACCAACAAAGATGGGAGCTAGGATCGGGTCAGTGGGATCTTGATCAACTCATGGCTTCTCAATTCTTGGGGATACCAAGGTTAGTCACTTACCTCAGTTGCTTGACCATGCTCTCTCTACTTCCTCTCTGGTCTGAAACCCCCAGATGGTTGGGTTTGAAGATACTTGGCTCTCTTATCACATGAGTTGGAGGCTGGTTTGGAAGAAGCTGAGGAAGACTTTGGCTCAAGGCTGCAATTCTCCATAGAAAGAGTTGTGTACCCTGATCTCTCTTCCATTGGAGTAGAGTATGTTGAAGAACCTCTCTCTCTGACTTGGAGAAGGACATTACCTCTCTCAAACTCTTGGCTACTCGATGATGGACTCACTCACCAGAAGGGAGCTCAGCTCCAAGGTTATTGAGCTTAACTCTACATTGGCGGGGCTCGGTGCTTGGTGGAGACAAAGGGCTAAAGCCAGATGGCTCAAGGATGGAGATGGGAACACTCATTTTTTCCACACGGTGGCCTCTGCCAGACACCGGACCAACAGGATTCAGTGCTTGCAATCGGCGGAGGGAGGTATGATTGAGAACCCTTCTGATATTTCTGATATTTTCACTTCCTTCTTTAGGCAAAAATGGGTTGAGAGGGATGTCTCCCTCGACGGGTGGCTACTCGCCTATTGAGAGGTTCCTTTTACCAAATCCCTCCTTGAAGCCCGGTGGTGATCAAGACATTTGGGAGGCAATACATTCCATGGGGAGTAGCTCAGGGACTTGATGGGATCACTTGCCTCTTTTTTACAAGCATTTACGGCCTTGTGTGAAGAAGGATGTTGTTCTTTGCCATTCGGAGTTCTTTGAACTTGATCATATGGAGGACTCATGGAAGGAGACACTTATTGTTCTTATCCCCAAAGTTGTTGGGGCTAGCACTCCTTCCAAATTCCGGCCCATTAGCTTTGTGCGGATCACATAAGGTGGTGGCCAAGATCACGGTCCAGCAGGTTGAAGCATTTACTACCTCTTCTTGTTTACGACGAACAAGGTGCTTTTGTCCCTGAGAGGAACATCTCCCATCATGCTCTCCTTGCCCAAGAGATCATCAACAAATTCCAACATTCTTCCTCCCAGGTTGGTTTCATGGCGATTAAAGTTGATATGGAGCAAGCTTATGATAAGATGGTGGCTTAGCAAGATGCTCACCTTGATGGGGTTCCACGATAGATTGACAAGTGGATTACTGCGGTGTCACTCACCTAGATTCTCCATCTTTGAATGGCGATGATCTGATGTGGATTGAGGGCAGTACTCTCTTACCTTTTCATTCGAGCTACTTTCTTTCTAGCCTTTAGAGAGGGCCACAGGTGTGACTTTGAAAGAGGTACCTCATCTCTAATCTCTATATCGATGATATTACGATTACCTCGGGCTTATTCTCCATGCCAAGCAAATTAAAGCCATACTTGATGATTATTGTGGCAGACGGGCCAGCGGATCAGCGCTAAGTCGCCATTCTCTTTAGCAAAGCCCAAGAGATGGAGGACTAATCGGATTGCCAGGCTTATTGGGTTCAACAAGGTCCAAGAGATGGAGTATCTTGGCATTAAGCTGGCTATGAAGCTCTACAAGCATGATTTTGATTCCACGATCCGGTCAAAGGAAGATTATGGCACAGGGAACTTCGACACCTCTCTTATGCGGGCAGGCTATCTCCTCCGGCTCTTATACGGGTTGGTTTATCAACTAACACACACTATTCCCTTG
>CM038217.1:74287208-74372208 GCA_021442155.1 Cymbidium sinense | reverse complement strand
TGGAACTTGAACCCACGCGGTGAGTGTCGGCAGGAGGGAAGAGAGCCTCATAAGCAAGTGCCGTGAGGGACTTGCTAAGAGGGATGTGTATAAGCTCAGGCTCGTCGGTCTCTAAGTCAGAGTGCACCATCACCCTCTGTCGATCCAGTTGACTAAAGTCGCTCCCAAATATCCCAAGTACGTCCCGGTAGTAGGAAGGAGCAGACCCGTAGGTCTTCAAGGCCAGCCGTATCGACAAAGGTAGGTCTCCTGAGAAGAGGAGTATCAGCCAGCCAAGTCTGAGAGAGGATATGTACCTTTCTCCCATCAGCGAGCTTCCATCTGATGAGAGGTAGAAGGCTCTGAGCTCCAGGGATGACGACCAGGGACTTGAGTCCAGCCTCCTGAGCTCAGATGTCATCCCCATAGCCTCCGTCGCGGTGTAGGAGAGAATCGGCTTACGAGAAGTCCCAAGCTAAGCGAGAGTAAGGGCCCCATCCACACGTAAGCATGAAACCCAAGTAGGTGTGCAAATGGTATCCCACTTGATGTAGTGGATGCTCCGCTGAGTAGGGCTCTTGTCCCAGAGGAAGGACCTGCACATCTTCTCAATCTCCTGTAACACATTCTTAGGCAAGATAGTATGTGTCACCTGGTAGATGGATCCGGGTAACAAGGCTGAGGAAATGAGTGTAGCACGTCCTGCCAAAGAAAGGTGCCTCGAGCCCCAGGAACTGATCTTCTCCCTAGCCTTCTGGATCAACTGTGAGTGATCCGTCATATACAGCCTCCGCATGGCCAGCTTAAGGCCCAAATAGTCCATCTCCTGGACTCTCCTGAACCCAATGGACCGGGCAATGCGGTTGGTCCTCCATCTCTTCGCTCGCTAAAAGGATGGAGGTCTTAAATGCGGTTGATCGCCCGTCAAGCAGTAATCATCAAGGATATCCTTGATTTGCTTGCCATGGGCCACCAACGCCTGGGAGACAATAAGAATGTCATCTGCATAAAGAAGAGTGGAGATACAAGTACCTCCAGCCGTCACGGACATGCCAAGGTTGGCTCCCCTCTGCCTGAATGCCAAGGATAGGAGCTCAGAGCATAGGATGAAGAGGTAAGGTGAGAGAGGGCAGCCCTGACGGAAGCCACACTGAGCACTAATCCACTCAGTCCTCGACCATTCAGCAAGATGGAGTACCTGGGGTAGGTGACACACTGCAGTATCCAAGTCTTTGAACTGGAAACCCATAAGAGGCGACATCGCCAAGGGTTTTCCAACTCATCTGTAAATGCCTCCATGTCCACCTTGATGGCCATAAAGCCAACCTGAGAGGTGGAGTGCTGAAACTTGTTGAAGAGCTCCTGTGCGAGAAGGCAATGATGGGAGATACTCCGCTGCGGGACAAAGGCACCCTGTTCCTCAGAAATGAGGACCGGTAGGAGATGCTTCAGCCGGTTCACAAGTATCTTCGCAACCAGCTTATAAATGGTCTGACATAAGCTGATTGGTCGATACTTGGAAGGGGAGTCTGCTCCAGCCACCTTGGGTATCAGAACGATCAGGGTTTCCTTCCAAGACTCATCCATATGGGAGGAACTAAAGAACTCTTGGACAGCAGCGATGACGTCGGTCTTCACACAAGTCCAAAAATGCCTGTAAAAGGATGAGGTGATCCCATCCATCACGGGCCGATTCCCCCATAGAATGCACCTCCCACACCTGTCAAGCAGAGCATCAAGGAGAGGAGAAGCATGAGAGGGTACCTGCCGCTCAGAAGGTAAGGAAGGCCAGCTGTCGAGGGTGACATCCCCCCGCCCGCCGAAAGAAGGTGGTAAATCTTTGCGGTGATATCCTCTCTTTGTCTAGTAGACTTCCATCACCCGTCATGACCAACCTGTTAGTGCGATGGAGGAAAAGTGTGGAAAGAAGTGGGTGTTCCCATCCCCCTGCTGCAGCCATCTGGCTTTTGCCCTCTGTTTCCACCAAGTGTTGAGCCTAGCTAGTGTGGAGTTAAGCTCAACAACCTTGGAACGAAGCTCGCCATCCTGAGCTGAAGAGAGTCCCTCATCAGTACACTCTGTGGCCTGAAGGGTGGCAATGTCCTTCTCCAGCTTCTCCTTGAGCAAGTGGAGGTTCTTCAACATGCTCTACTCGTAAAAGAGCCACGAGAGTCGGCTCTTCCTCCCAAGCAGACTTTGGTGCCAAAGTCCTCCTTGGACCACTTTTTCCACACAATCTTCCAAGCCATCGGGTAGGACAGCCAAGTGTCCTCAAAACGGATCCACCGCTGCGGTGGTGTGTAAGAGCCCGGGGACACTGAAAGAAGCAGTGGGCAATGGTCAGAAGCAATCCGAGGTAAGTGAAGTACCTTGGTGTCTGCAAGGATGTTGGAAGCCACTGAGTTGACCAGAACCCGATCAAGTCGAACCCAGATCTTGCTCCTTCCCTCCTTGTTGTTGGTCCAAGTAAACCTTGGGCCAGTGAATTCCAACTCATGCAAGTCAGCACTCCTCATGCAATCTTCCATCTCCTGAACAGCCCGAGAGTAGATAAATCTCTTACCCCCTTTCTTGTCCTCCTGAGTCAGAATGCAATTGAAGTCACCTCCAATGATGGTTGGAACCTGCAGATCCACCTGATCCCTGATGCTCTGCCAAAGCACTCTCCTGTGGTGGTAAGCCTTGTTGGCATAGACCCAACCCAATGTCCATTGGGAATTATCAGCCATACTGACTTTTCCCAAAACCAGCTGATCTGAAAGAAGAATAGGGAGGAAGCTCAGAAGGTCCTGTCGCCATAATATGATCATACCTCCAGAGTTTCCTGCTGATGGGTGACAGAGAAAATGCCAGTTGCTCCCGGCAAGCTTGTCCACCTCCCGCCTAGTAAGATGCTCAATCCTGGTCTCAACCAGGCCAATGATGCATATGTCATGGCCACCTATGAGGTGGCGTAGGTAGTTGCCCGTAGTTTTCTTCCGGGCACCCCTACAGTTCCAAAATAGGATGGAAGACATCAATCCACCATAGGGGATCCGTCCCCGCCATCTGGTGGTGTCAATGAAGCCTTCTTCCATATCTGTGAGGTAACCTCAGCCTTTCCCCTCACATGAACCTCCTTCTCAAGGAGGGTCTTAAGAGCCACCTGTGTGTTGCCAGCACTCTTGCTGGCCTGCATCTTGGCCAGGGGCCTGGGCTGATAAGTAAGGTGCTGATCAGGAGGTGGAAGAGTGAGCCTAGCTCCTGGTTTGTGAGCTACCTTTCCATCATCCTTGCCCTTTAAAGAGGGCAGAGGGGGCCTGGTCCTCTTCTTCCTGGTGACCAGGACCCAAGGGCCATAATCATCAGGAGCAGAGGGAACTGGAGGAGTCACCTGGTGTGCCAAGTCAGGAGTAGTGGTCCCCAAAGAGGAGGAACACTGAGGAGGGACACTCACTCCTGTATCAGCAATAGGAGCCTTACCCTTGTCCTTGGGGGGACCCTTGGAGGTAAGCTTGTGACTAGCCTGCAAAGGAGGAGAAGGTTCTGGCCTTACCAGAATGGGGGCTGAAGTAGTGTTAGGAACACTAGGACAGGAGTCAATTTTGTGGCCCACCTTGCCACAAGCAAAGCATAAATGAGTGATGCCTTCATATTCTACAGGCTGAAAGAACCTGCCCTGTCTCCCATTGATCCATACTCCAGTAGGGAGTTTGTTGGAGAGATCCAACCTAATACAAACTCGGCATATAGACTCTGTCCCCAGCTGTTGGTAGGATGATCCACCCACAATGGTTCTCCAAAAAAAGAAGCAATCCTTGCAATATTGGTGTTGTCCCAATAAAGAAGAGGTAGATTGGGGAATCTTACCCAAATGGGGGAGGACAAGCCATGCAGGGACTTGGGGTTGAAGGTAGGAGACCATTTGTCCAACCCAAGGATATTGCCAGCAACAAACCATGGACCATTCATCAGGACTGCATCTCTGGCTTCCATGGTATCAAAAACACACACAAAACAATCTGGGGCAACCATAACAAGCCTGAAATTCCCCCATTGGCTCCATTTCTTGTGTAAATCAGTGTTGAGGAAAAAGAAAGAGATCCTCCTCCCTAAAATCTTTCCAACCAAAGCCCTTTCAAGCTTTAATTGATTGCCATCCACAGCCTTGTCATCCAATCTAATGGTGGAGCCATCCTCCATAAAGGCTGAATTCTTGTCCACTGGTCCAAGTTTGATGAAGTCCTTCCTCTTCCATGGATTGTTTTGGGCAAGGTCAGGATGGCCATGCAAGTCTTTGTGGTTATCTTCCTTGGAAGCTTTCGGCCAAGGCTCCCTAGGAGGGATATTGCTGTCAAAAAGAGGGTTTGAGGTTGCTTGCAATGGTCCCTTGTCCAAACCATTGCAATTCCCCCAAAAAAACACATTCTCCATTTCCAAAACATAGTCCATACTGATTTTGACCATGGGGTGTCTTGGGCGGCCAACAGATGTGGGTGTCCGGCAAGTGCAACTCCAGAAGGATTATCCAAAACAAGTGTGGCCGAGGCCATATCATCCATAAAAATAAGCATTGGATCTGAAAAACCTGATTCGGTTTGCCTAGCAGCCAATTCTGGCTTGTCCTGGCTTGTCCCTTGGCAAGTCTCGGCTAGCTTGGCTTGTCCTGGCTTGTCCGGGCGCGGGACAAGTCCTCTGCAGCCTTCGAAGTCTGGTCATGGATAAAGAGGAAGAGCAGCCCATAGCGCCGTCGCAGCGCCATGATCCGGCCAGCGCCATTCCCGAACTACGGATTAGTCGCCTGCGGCGCATAGCCGTCGTCTGCCCGTGCGCTGGCTTCCTCGCTCGGCAAGTGGCAAGGCCCGGCGCCGCGCAAGAAGTGAGTGAGCGATGATCCGTCCATGAGTGCGATTCATTCGCAAGTCTGGCAAGGCCGCGCACAAGAACGCAGAGTGAACAGTGATCCCGCCGCCCGCAGAGTGAACAGTGATTCCGTCTGCGAGTCTGATGGAATCGAAGCCGCCGAGTCTTGAGCGAGCGGCTTCACCTTGTCCGCCGGAGCGCAATTGCTTGCCGCGTCGCCACCGGCTCGCCGAAGCGTCAGACTCTACTGCCGTCAGGGCAGAGTGAAACGATGCGTTCTTGATCCATCAAGAACCGCCAACCTGCTCCCCAAGGCGTCGCATTGCAGAGTCTACTGATAACTTTGCCGCGAATGAGCGATGTAGACCTAGATCCATCAAGATTTCTTGATTTTGCCGATTTTGAACCACCATAGGCCGATCCGAGCGCCGCCCACTTCTCGTGCTTCACCGAGAGCTTCCCACCTTTTCTTGATTTGTCCCGGTGAGGAGGAGACCTATGGCCGCCCCCCACCATAGAGAGAGAAAGAGCCGAATTCCACCCCTTAGAGAGAGAAGGAGAGTGGAAATGAGCCGATAAAGTCCAAAGTTTTTGGGTTCCCAAAGTTTTGGGTTCGGGAGTATGGTGTGAAGGAAACTTAAAGGAATTGACGGAAGGGCACCACCAGGAGTGGAGCCTGCGGCTTAATTTGACTCAACACGGGGAAACTTACCAGGTCCAGACATAGTAAGGATTGACAGATTGAGAGCTCTTTCTTGATTCTATGGGTGGTGGTGCATGGCCGTTCTTAGTTGGTGGAGCGATTTGTCTGGTTAATTCCGTTAACGAACGAGACCTCAGCCTGCTAACTAGCTATGCGGAGTTCAACCTCCGCGGCCAGCTTCTTAGAGGGACTATGGCCGTTTAGGCCACGGAAGTTTGAGGCAATAACAGGTCTGTGATGCCCTTAGATGTATTCAACGAGTATATAGCCTTGGCCGACAGGCCCGGGTAATCTTTTGAAAATTTCATCGTGATGGGGATAGATCATTGCAATTGTTGGTCTTCAACGAGGAATTGAAGTCATCGCTGACTACGCCCCCCTTTGTACACACCGCCCGTCGCTCCTACCGATTGAATGGTCCGGTGAAGTGTTCGGATCGCTGCGACGCGGGCGGTCCGCCGCCCGCGACTCGGCGAGAAGTCCATTGAACCTTATCATTTAGAGGAAGGAGAAGTCGAGGTTTCCGTAGGTGAACCTGCGGAAGGATCATTGTCGATGGAAACACATCGAATTCGGAGAACTCGGAAGCGAAGGGCGGTTGCCGCCGCGGACACCGCCCCTGCCGCTCGCCCTCGAGGGGCGCGGGGGGCACGGCCGGGGACGGATGAAACACAAACCGGCGCAGCTCCGCGCCAAGGGAAAATCGAAAGGCACGGCCCCGTCGTGGGCGTGGAGCGCGACGGCGCTCCATGCGGATGGACACGACTCTCGGCAATGGATATCTCGGCTCTCGCATCGATGAAGAGCGCAGCGAAATGCGATACGTGGTGCGAATTGCAGAATCCCGCGAACCATCGAGTCTTTGAACGCAAGTTGCGCCCGAGGCCAGCCGGCCGAGGGCACGCCCGCTGGCATTATGTCGCCCGTTTAACTCCGCTCATGCGCCGGTCCGAGGCGCTGACGGTGTTCCGTCGGCCGGCGAAATAAGAGTCCGTCGTCACGGGTCGGCAACGAGGGTTGGGTGAAAGCTGTGAGCACAAACCCGCGGCGCTGAGTCGAGAGAACGACCCCGAGATCCCCGACCCATACCGACCAGATGCGCTTTGAATGCGACCCAGATGGGCGAGGCCACCACCGAAGTTTAAGCATATCGGAGGAGAAGAAACTTACGAGGATTCCCCTAAGAACGGGCGATAACCGGACATGCTGGAATCAGGCGCGGCTCGAATTGTAGTCTGGAGAAGCGTCCTCAGCGACGGACCGGGCCCAAGTCCCCTGGAAAGGGGCGCCGGGGAGGGTGAGATTCTGCGAACCCCGCCAAGAACACGAGGCCTCGGTTGTTTAGAATGCACTCTAATCGGGCGAGCAATTTCGCTAATACGGGCGAGACCGAGATCGAACAAGTACCGCGAGGGAAAGATGAAAAGGACTTTGAAAAGAGAGTCAAAGAGTGCTTGAAATTGTCGGGAGGGAAGCGGATGGGGGGCCGGCGCTCGCCGGAGCGGAAAGGTCTCCCCGCCCGGCCGCCGCCGAGGCGATCGCCGCAGCCTTCCCAGCGGCAGGAGCCCGGGCGATCGACGCCGAGGAGCCGCCGCGCGTCGCAGCACGGCGCTGCGCCCGTGACTGGCTCCTGCTACGCCGCGACGTCTGGCTCATTCGACCCGTCTTGAAACACGGACCAAGGAGCCTGACATGCGTGCGAGCCGACGGTGTCGGTGTGGGCAAGGAAGTGGCGCGCTGGATCCTCTCTCGCGGGTGCACCGCGACCAATCGATCTTCGAAGGGTTCGAGTGAGAGCATGCGGTTCGGGACCAAAGATGGTGAACTATGCCCGAAGGGCGGCCGAGGAAACTGGTGGAGGCCCGCAGCCGATACCGACGCGGCAAATCGCCCGACTCGCATAGGGCGAAAGACTAATTGAACCATCTAGTAGCCGGTTCCCTCCGGGTTTCTCGTGATAGCCGGAGCCCCGCGAGTTCTATCTAAAGCCAATGATTAGAGGCATCGGGGCACAACGCCGACCTATTCTCAAACTTTAAATAGGTAGGATGGCGCCGCTGAGCCGTACAATAATCGAGTGGGCCATTTTGGTGTTTAATCGCGGCGCGGCATGTCGATGGCGCGTTAAGCACACCGCGAGCATGACATGACATGCCGGCTTACATTCTCGAACCATGCATCGCCGCTTGTCGGACGATGATCGTGAACCCTTACGAGCCTTCAATATGCCGCGCGAGAAAAGTGAAGGCCGGGTGGAAATCCAACGCACGCGACACGAGAAAAATTCCAAAAATTCGGGCGCTCACGCGCCCGATTAAACGACCCAAAGTTCATGCAAAAAATTTGGGCGTGTCAGACTAGATGTTACAATCCTCTTTAGTTACCTAAATTGTCAGCGTATGCAGAAATATATTATTATAAATCTTGAAAGTTCTAATGTAACCAATGAAATTTATGAGTAATTTATTAATTTATTGAGTATCTGATACCTTTAAGATAAAATAAAATATAAATTTATTTAATTTATATAAATATAATACATTTCTTTAAGAGAATAAAAATCAAATTAATTGATTATTTTTAAGTAGTTTTTTTATAATTGGCATGCCAATTATTTTTTTTATCTTTATCAAATTAATTGATTTTTATAACACATTTTTTTGGCTTCAATATATATATATATATATATATATATATATATATATATATATATATATATATATATATATATATATATATATATATATATATATATATCAAATATATCACTCACTCAATATTTTATTATTTATCTATCTAATATTTAAAATATTATATTTACAAAACAAACACCCTAAACTCTATTAACACAACATAAAGACCACTCCATTACCCTCTAGTCATCATCTTTGTTCTCCACATGCGAAATCCCTCACTCACTTGTGTGAGGCCGGCAATGCGTTATTTCTTCAACCCCGATAACTTTTCAAAATGATAAATGTGCTGGAGCATGCTTCATTTCTCCCAACAGTTCTAAACAAGCCGACAACAATGGCTATAAAAGACTTCCACGTTTCCTGTTAATCCATGATTATATACAATATCTGTATATATTGTATCACTAAACAAGCATAAATATTATATATTCATCAACGAGAATACAGTCCTTCTATCAACAATACTAGAAAATATCTACTGACGCTTAAACAATCTTAACTAAATGTGTTTATGTGATGAGGACAAATGCAGCTGCTGCTATACTTGAAGCCTTGTTTGACTTGGAACAATTTTGTATTATCATCTATGTAATAATCTGTGGGCTCCGAAAATTTGCCACCGACCTCTTGATATTCTGAATGAAGAGATTATGATTTAAGTGTCGATATAATTTTCAAAAGGAAGATGGAATAGTAGATAAGACACTACCCGGAGATTTCGATCTTATTTTGTGAGGACTTTAGATCTAGTTTCAGATTTTCTATAGCAGCAAGCCCCTAGAGTTAATTACTCCTCACAATGTAGAGAGAGAACTTACGATTAAGGCTAGTCGTTAGGTCGCTTAATGCATAGCGTATAGTAGCAACATATAGAGTTTTAAGAATTTTAGATTTATAAAATTCATCATTTCAACTTAAACCGAATGGTTGGGGGATTGATGACGTACCCGATCTAAATTTCATGGTTCCGTCAACCCTGGCCGTCGTGGTCCCTAGTCTACTTAGTCAGATGAGGTAGTAGACTTAACCTGACCGAATGATCCTTATCAGCAACGCATGGGTTATGTCGTCCAAGAAATCCTTATAGATCTGGAGGGTTGTTTGTCCTATCAAGTATACCATATGATTCACAACTCAAAGGGAAAAGCCATTAGGGAGCATACGTGCTACAACATGGTCTTAATATAATGGAGCCTTACTGGCCAAACCACCTGATCAAAGTACTTCGTGAATCGCATCATCCGAGCCTATTAAGCCATGCGATAATACCGACGCCCTACCGGGCAGAGTTGAGAGTGAACATAGTAGAATATTTGATTTGACATTGGCTCCTTTGTGAGCTATAGTTTTCTTAATTTGTTACCCCCGACAAACTGTTGCGGAAGATGGATAGATTGAGTTTTTTACTTTAAGTTTTTAATGATTGAATTCCATTTAAGCATTTTTAGATTGATGCTTGATTTAAGTTATTTGGATTTGAGATTAGAATTATATTCTGATGGAAGTATCTCCTCCGGTTGAAATCACCATTCGACACAGCCATCATCGGGGTAGTTAATTGATTGAATCGAATATATTTGAAACCTTTAGATCCTGTTAACTCTGTTTAGCTCCTAACAGAGGATTGAATCTGCTGTCACATGATAGAATTAGTTTCTTAGATATTTTATAAAGTTGAAATTTTTATAATAGATTTTTAGGTTTTGTTAACCGCACTCCCCAAGAATAAACCAGAAACCACGCAAAGATCTTTAGACACTTGAATGTAAACATTCAACATAGTATCGGGGCCCATGCGGATATGTTTAAGAATACCTTAATTAACCTATTCTGTTCGCTTGTACGATGTGTTGCGAATCTTGTGATGTTCAGTTCATTCATTTAAAAGTTTGCACAAACTTTGAATAAGAATATATTCATTCTAGATATGTGTAATGAATTTATTCTCATTCAAGCATTTGCATGTATTTTGGAATATTTGACCCAAAGGAGTGACCGCTATAAGATATATGTGAGGATATACTTCATGCAGTTGTATTCATATAAATTTATATGTACGAAGTTTACCCAAAAGAGAGCTTGAAGCCTTTATAATTTTATCATTCAATGACTCTTCACATTTTATACAACTTTTCATTCAATCTTCATTTTATTTTTAATAAATTATATTAAAAGAAATGAATTTCACAAAAATAACCTTTAATAAATTATAATAAAGGCTCCAAAAGGACAATGAAGAAGGCCTGCAAAATTTACATTGAAATCTGCAGAGCTTTACGGCAATGGAAAGTTAATAAAACAAATCACCAATTCCAACAGTAAGAGATCGGCCATTATTTTTTGCAGATGTGGTACTGCTTGAAGCCATCAGTTTTTAATCAGAGCTTAAGATGAAAACAACAGGAAATGTGTAACAGTCATAAATGCAAAAGAGCAGAGCAGGCTAGTAAACTGAACAAATTCAGGAAAACTATGTCTAAGGCAAATCATCAAATAGTTTATCTTCACTCGTAAGAATGAAGAACCTGGACGGTTCAAAAGCGTCTGAGCAATGTTACGCAACATTCAAACAGCATAATAATACACAATTTAATTCAGTTTGATGATTGAAGGATGAGGGAAAAGAGTATGAGCACAACAAAAATAGATTTTGCAGTAGAAAGCTACAGAGTTGAATGAATTTGAACAAGGTGTGTATTCAATACAGGAAAGACTATAGAATTCAGTTAAATAGTCAGAAATTATTTTTAAGTAAGAGACCGGTAATTCTTTATTTCTTCAACCCCGATTACTTTTCAAAATGATAACTATGCTGGAGCATGCTTCATTTCTCCCAACAGTTCCAAACAAGCTGACAACAATGGTTATAAAAGACTTTCAAGTTTCTTGTTGATCTATGATTGCATTTGCGAGACAAATTGCTTTGAGGTCGTATAAAGTTCGATTATAAAAGCGTACAGCGATCATTTCCTAGTTCAACCATATAGACAGCTTTGACACCCATGATCTCTTTCTCATTCTGGTCTTCTTCTTCTTCATCTTCGAAAGATCAAAGATCCATCTTCTATTTGCTTATGTGAAGACTCTTCTTCATAAGCGCCAAATTCGTGTTCGATTTCTTGATTCGCGTCACGATGTGGTACTACGGGAGTTCGCTCTATATCTCTGACTATATAGACAACTTCTACTTCCATAGTGTCCTTTTCATTAATTTCTTCTTGCACACGAATTTTCGATCGACGTTTCTAGTGGATCTTTGGTTCAATGTGCGGAAATACTTATTCTATTAAAAGACTGTGATCAAAGTCGACCTTCTCTTGTAGGGTGAAGTCGACGATGATGGGATCCCTAGAGATTCTCCGTACCATCATGTCTTTCATCAGTGATATCCTTTCTTTTGGGTATCCACTTCTAGTGAGTTAATTTTGAGGCAGATTTCTGAGTATATGTATCAGATGTCACACCTCTCCCACTCTTCAGGACTTCATTACAGGGTCTTGGCCTCCATATTTGCTTATCCTTTTACCGGGACCTTTCGATAGTGGATTCTTGGACTCGAGGTCCAAGTGTCACGCCCATGCTCAAGATGCAAAGCGATCGGGCTCAGGCTAATGTAAGAGATGACAACTTTTTTTGTGGAGCTTCAGTATTTTTCATCACCATAGACCTCTGAAATTTTCTTTTCATTAGGCCTTTGTTCTTAGCTACTTTGAGAACTTTATATATCCTAGCAGACAGTGTTTCAGGCTATCTCCTCTATGGTGGTGGAGCTTGACGTGGTTGGTTCTTCCAGAAAGACTACTTTATTTCGCCAGTAGAGCTATTCCTCTTTACCCACTTTAGATTGTCAAAGTTGTTATGGGTAGTAATACTCGCTCCGGCAGCAGTATCGCTTATTTGCTAGGTCATTCAAAGGGGATTTGCTGAGTCCTCAGCTCAGTGTTTCTCCTTCTTTCCCATCTTCTAGTTAATTTGCTCCCTGATGAGGAAGCTTCATGATCATGCTTTCCGGGTACAAAATGTTCAATCTTCATGATCATGCTTTCCGTACAAAATGTTCAATCTGCAGGTAATTCACGAGGCATTAAAGACAGCTTTTCCATCGACGCTCTTTTCTGGGAGCTTATTGACCTAGCCTTTTGAAAACTGAAGTTATTTGTTGGGATAACTCCCTGACAGCGATTGGATGTTGAACTGGTTGGTGCACATGGCTAAAAAGAGCTTCAGTAACTTGAGGCCTTCTAGCATGGCCTTGGATGAATGTACCACGGGTGGGTACTTTAGGAGTTATAGCTACAATAGTCGAGAAATTCAAGCTACCAAATTGAATGGTAGCCCCGACATCTCCTATGTTGATGATGATTAAGTGATGTTCGCACTCACCTAATCCCAATTGAAAGGAGTGCTTTGTAGATCCATTTCTACAAAAGTAAAAGATGGAGATTAGTAATTATTATTTAACTTCATACTTTCAAGATGCAAAGGTACTACAAAACAAAATAATGGTGTAATAAAGATATACTCTACAGAATGATTCATTCTACATAGAGTCTCATATTGAATTTATTACACACTTAAATCACTATTTTGTTGTTTTGAATTTTCAAAATTTTATTATTACTATAGCACATATATGACTAGCCAAAGATGGAAAGAGAATTTTGTCCCCAGCGGAGTTGCCAGAAATTTGTGGGCTCCAAAATTCACCACCGACCTCTCGACAATATTGAATTGAAGAGAGTATGATTTTAAAATATCAGTGTAATTTTTAGAAGGCATATGAGATAGTAGATAAGACACTACCCAGAGATTTCATCCTCATTTAGTGAGAACTTTCGATCTAATTTCAGGTTTCCTATTGGCGCAAGTCCCTAGAGTTAATTACCGCTCTCAATGAGTGAGAAAGAACTTTCGATTAAGGATAGTCGTTTGATCGCTAAATGCATAGCGTATAGTAGCAACATGTGTAGTTTCAGAATTTAAATTATGAAATTTATCATTTCAGCTTAAAACAGATGGTTGGTGGAAGGATGACGTGCCCGATCTAGATCCCATAATTTCATCATCCCGGGAAGTCATGGTCCCTAGTCTACTTAGTCAGAAGAGGAAGTCGACTCAACATGATAGAAGGATCCTCATCGACAACACATGGGTTACATCATCCAAGAAATTCTTGTAGACTTAGGGTGGTGTTTGTCTAAGGAGACAATCTTGAGTCTACCTTAGTTGACAAAGAGATATTTTTCTTATCAAATATCATATAATTTACAACTCAAAGGAAACCAAAAGAGCTAGGACATCGTAATATAATGGAAGCCAAAACCACTCGATCGAGGACTCGTCGGACTACTTCATCTCATGTGGCCAAGCAACGTAGTCGGAGGATGGGCCATGTCCTTACTAGCATGAGATTGATTGAGAGTGAACATAATAGAAAACTTGATTTGACATTGGCTCCTTTGTGAGCTAGAGTTTTCTTAATTTGTCACTCCCGACAAACAATTGCAGAAGGTGGATGGATTGAGTTTGATTTAAGGTTTAATGATAGAGTTTTATTTAAGAAATTTTAGATTGCTACTTAATTTGATTTGAAAAATTGATTAATTTGAATATGTTTAAGAGCTTTAGATCCTGTCAACTCCATTTAGCTGCTAACAGAGGATTAGATTTGTCACCTGTAATCATTTTCTTAGATATTTCACCGATTTGAAACTCTTATTATAAGTTTTAGGTTTTGTTAACGGACCCAATCCTAAGACTAGGAAGCAACCCTAAGCATCCTCGACACTTGAATTTAAGATTCAACATAGTGTCGGCCCATGGTATTTAGTAATTTAGGTAATTTTATTTCTGAATTATGAGATTGATTTTGTATTTTCATTTAATTCCAATTTAGCCTGCTCAACCTTTTCTGACATTAAAATTTATACTTGAAATCTCTATGTCAGAACATATGCAGGAATTTATAGCTTAGATAATTTTGCCTAATTAGTGATTTCGTTGATTTTTTAAAATCATAATTATAATGAAATTCATTAATTTTTTATTAAAGGAGATCCTATGATTTTTGCAGATTTTAATTTAGTATCGTATTCTGTCTACTTGTATAAAGAGTTGCAGATCCGGTGGCGAAGAAATCATTTTGATTTAGATTGTAGTTTAAAACATTACTTGCACTTAGTTTACTTGTTGAGTTTTTGTAATTCTCCCAACTTGATTATGTTCAATTTACATCACTTTTGATAAGTTATGTCGATTTCAGTGTTTATTGCTTTAGCCTACTCATGCTTATTAGCTAGCATAGTAATCACCTCCATATTCGTATAAGAGTTATTAAACCCAATTTAAATTCATCCTTAGACTTTAAGTTTATTGCAAGCTTGTTATGAGTTTGGTATTAGTCTCCCAAAATTTTGATTAAAGCTTATTTAATTTTGAAGAATTTATAAGAAAAGAGAAGTCACTCATTACTTCAATTTAAGCCATAGAGAATTGCTATTAGAGATTGTGAGTTTAATATTAGCCTCTCCAAATTTTACTTGCATTTTAAATGAGTGTTCTATTATTTCCAAAAATTTCTTTAAAGGCTCCCCCCTATTTCTCTTGATTTAACATTTATCTTCATATTTATCATATATTCTTTTATTTGACTTAAATTTAGGTAATTTCCATTTGAATTTGTTTAAGTCTTAAAATTTAGTTTAAATTTCGGCAGCCTCTCGGCATCATCCCCATTTAGAGGGCTGCATTGGGAGTGTTTTGGCTTTTCTGATGCCTGAAGTGAAGCGTGAGGTCTGCACACCATGGTTTTTCATCTCGTCGCACCCTCTTGAGTATGACGATGCCTTCAAACTGAAAGAAGATAAATACAATACATATTCATTCCCTCCACCTTTTTTCTAAGTCTAGAAATTAGATAACATTTCTACCAGATTTCATCTAGGGGATCGACGCCTCTAACGGATAGCTTTACTCGACGCCCTCGATGGCGGTGTCTGACACCACCACGTTTTTCATCTCGTCGCCTCTTGAACACGACGAGGTCTTCAAACCCGCAAAGAAACACAAGCATATATATATATATATATATATATATATATATATATATATATATATATATATATATATATATATATATATATATATATATATATATTCACAAATCACACATGTTCTGACTCATTTTTCTACGTGTTGTAAAGCTCGGTAAGGGAACAAGGTTGGGTATGTTGAAAATCAAGAGAAGAACCCGCCTCTTGATGGTGTTGCTTCTTCGGTTGCGGTGAGGCGAATTTGAGGAGGTAATGCGATGAATGCGACGTTGGAAATCAAAAGAAGAATTCGCCTCTTGATGATGGCTTCTGCCAAGCAAAAACCGGAAGGATAAAGCGGGAGTAGAGTCACGCTAGAAACCAAAAAAAAAAATTTCTCGATTTTTTCCCGCTTACGCGAACCAAAAATTGACAGTTGTCGTTGACCTCCACATATGTGTCAAAATCAATCAAGCACAAGTCAAATTCGACGGACTTGAGGAAGTGCGCACCGAGGCTCAAATGCACAGACATCACTAAAAATAGTTGAAATGACCTCCGATTGGTGAATAAACTTCGTCATCGCATTTAGAACGTTGAAATTGGTCAAAATATAAATATTGCAAAATCTAACGAGCAATTGATTAAGCACTCGAACTATCAAAGTGTCAACGTATATATCGGAGTCGAGAAGCTACGATAATATCCGAATGACCTCCGTTCACAAAACTAGTTACATCGTTAGCTTTGAAATATCAAAATCTATCAAATGAAATAATCTGCGCTCAATTCAGACGAGTCTATGAAAATGTCGAATGATTTGAAGTGATAGTGCACAAATCGAGGTGAAAACGCCTTAGACGTCACCAAAATCAACACAAATGATCTCCGATCGATGAAAAAACTTTGCCATTGCATTCAGAATGTCAAAATTGATCAGGATATAAATATTGCATGAATTGATGAGCAACCGATCAAGCCGAGATCAATGCGCCGCGACGCATATCAGAGGTCGAGGAACAGTTAAAAACCTCCATTCACGAAATTCATTATGCCATTGGCTTTGAAATGCCAAAATATATGTGAGACTTTCACTCAAGAGAAATGCATGAAAATCGAGGATCAAAGGCGGACAGCATTTTGAATAAATAATTACTGACATTGACAAAACACCATCATAAACGACCGCGTTGCTTTGGAACATCTAAGATTAATATATATTAGTCATGTGATTTTATCAGCGTAAAAAGTCGATTAATTAACTTTAAAAAAAATCAATTTAAAAATAAAACCTAACCTAGATCCCCAAATTCGGCCCTAATGAACCCGGTTCGACTTGGTTCCTATTCACGCACGGGCTGGCGCACGCAATCTCTTAGCTCATCTCGTTTCCTCCTCACGTGACTGCACGAGAGCCGAAGGAGCTTCCCCGTTCGAATGCTCGGCTCCCTCCATGCGAGCGGTTCCTCCAACCGTTCGCACACAAGGATTTCCCTCTTCCCTCCCAAAACTGCACAAAACCGCTCTTCCCTCTCATTCAAACCGAACGGGAAGACCTGCCCTTTTTTCGTCGGCTCTGGTTCGTTAGATGGAGGAACCGCAAGGAGACGATTCCCCTTTCTCCCTCTTGGTCCGATTTCCCTCAACCTAATTTTTCCACGCACTCTAGTTTCTCAATAATCTTCTTGATTCCTATTCTGATGGCATGGAAAGTGCTCGATTGGCTAATTTCTAGATCTAAATGTTAATCTCAGTTTGCTAGAGTGATCTTCGGGCTTTGATGACAAGGAAAGCGGAGGGAACTCAAGTTTACATTTGAGCTGAAGAAACAAAATTCATGTTTGGTGCGACTTTCCAACAAGTTCGGTGAATATGTCGCATTCAAGGTTAAGACCACTTCTCCGAAGAGATACTGTGAATGACCCAACACAGGTGTTATATTGCCACGATCAACATGTGATTATACAGTTACCATGCAAGCTCAGCGCACTGCTCCACCTGACATGCAACTTAAAGACAAGTTCCTTGTTCAAAGCACCATTGTTCCATTTGAAAGCACCAATGAGGACATCACACCTACCTACTTCTCGAAAGAAAGCGGCAATTTTATTGAAGATTGCAAGAAGCAGCAGATTCACTGTTTAATGGAACTTCGAAATAGAAAGCAGCAAATTAATCTCCTAAGTTAAAGCCGACTTCTATTCTCAAGGAATCTCCTATAGTGAAGGAAACATCCCCCTTTAAAAATGAATTATTTGATGATAAGTTCAATCCATCCGATGCTAAGGAGGTTGAAGACTTGAAATCAAAGATAACCATTCGCGAGTCCAAGCTATCAGAAGTTGAGAAAGTTGAGGACTTGAAATCAAATATAAACAATCTCCATTCCAAATTAGGTGAGGCTGATAAGTTGATCACAGCGTTGAAGGAAGAGAAGCCTGGGGGCATTCCTCAGAAGGAAATATCACAACGAGAAATAACTCTTCTAAGAAGGAAAGCTTTCCAAGGTTCAAATTGGCTTCCCACCTCCTTCTTTGTTTTTTTTATGTTGATCGTTAGAAAGGAAATTGGATACCTTCTACGGCCATAAAAAGAAAAAATATAAGTGAAATCTATACATAAAGCCTCTGTTTTGTCCAGAACCTCCAGCTGCCATTTTGAGTATGAGCATCTTCTTCTTCATATTATATTATTTAAGGAACATGGTGATGTTTGATGAAGTTCTGATTGAGGAGGAAACTAGTCACCAGAGTTTTGGTTTCATTAAGTGATTGAACCCGCATGCTCATCAGGCACGAGCGAGTCGGTCAGGAAAAATCAACCGTTACGCATCGGGCATAACGGAAGACAGCCCTGTAGCCTTATGGGACGACGCCGGCACCCTGTCAGACGAATTAAGAATATATGCAATATATTTGCTTTTATGTTGATATCTCATACGCTCATTGGGCGACGAGATGAATCCAATGTTGTCGAAGAAATCGCTCGTTATGCTCATGTATGCATCGAGTGATTGAAAGCCTCGTTATGCTCATCAGGGCGTGGCGAGATGAAAACCGGTCAAGGTGTTTCAAAACACCAACTATCATGCTCATCGAGCGACGAAGCCAAAACAGTTTCGATGTAGCTCACACGGAATGACACGAATACTACCAAATGCTACAAATTTGATATATTTGCATATATATTTGCTTTATGCGTGATTGAAGGTCTTATGCTCATCAAGCAAGGATTGAAGGTCGGCCATGGTAATTAAACACCAACCCATGCTTCATCGTGTAAAAAAACAAATTCAGCCCCATGCGGGATGAGAATCGCCAAAATTTGAAATATTTATATATATATATACTTTTATGCAGGTAATTAAAGGCCTCGTTATTCTTATCAAGGCATAACGGGATTGAAGTTCGACCGAGGTGCTTCAAAATACCAACCTTCACGCCATCGTGGCATGATAATAAAATACTCGTAGCCTCCTGGGGATGACGCCGAGGTCCAAAATTGCATCAAATCTTTTGACTTTAAAAAATGGGAGAATAAAATGAATCAACTTAAGGATGTTGTGCGGGTTATTTCCCTATTTAGTCTTAGGACTAGGTCATGGTTAACAAAACTTAAAAATCTATTATAAGAATTTCAACTCAGTAAAATATCTAAGAAGCTAATTATATCAGGTGATAGTAGATCTGATCCTTTATTGATAGTTAAATAGAGTTGACAGGATCTAAAGCTCTTAATTCAAACATAAAATGACATAAATTCTTAAATACGCTTGCATGTGCCCTGATACTATGCTAAATACTTAAATTCAAGTGTCGAGGATGTCGCGTTGTTTCCCGCTTTAGTCTTAGATGGCCTGATTAATAAAACCAAAAATCTATAATAAGAGTTTCAAATTAGTGAAATGTCTAAAAAATTGATTCTATCGAGTGAGATCTAATCCTCTCAGTTTAAAGTGGTTTGCTAAAGATCTCTAAACATATTTAAATTAATCAATTTTCAAATCAAATTAAGTAGCAATCTTATTTAAATAAAATTTTATCAAAATTAAATCAAACTCAATCTATCCACCTTCTACAACTGTTTGTCGGAGGTGACAAACTAAGAAAATGCTAACTCACAAAGGAGCTAATGTCAAATTAAGTGTTCTATTATGTTCACTCTCAATCAATCTCTCAAGAAGGACGGGTCCGTGTCCTCCGATCAAGGTTTCCAAGAGCTCCACAAAGTAGTACACCAAAGTTCTTTGATCGAGTGGTTTGACCAATCTGACTCTATTATATTACGATCACGAGTAACTCATATGCTTCAATGTCGCTTCTTTGAGTTGTGAATCAAGTATACTTGATAGGAAAAATAGCTCATCTATAGTAGACACAAGATTATCTCCTTAGATAAATAACTGTTTATAAACACCGCATGTGCTCACACGAATGCCTAAATTCAAGTGTTTGAAGCAGGTTGCTTTGGTTTAGTCTTAAGATTGGGTAAGTTACAAAACTTAAAAAAATCTATAATAAGAGTTTCAAATCAATGAAATATCTAAGAAACTAATTCTATCAGGTGACATTAGATCTAATCCTTTGTTAGCAGCTAAACAAAGTTGACAGGATCTAAAACTCTTAAACATATTCAAATTAATCAAATTTTCAAATCAAATTAAGTTGCTTTCCGGTTTAATCTTAGGACTGGGTCTAGGTTAACAAAACCTAAAAACTTATAATAAGAGTTCTGAAATTAGTGAAATATCTAAAAAACTGATTCTGTCAGGTGACAGTAGATCTAATCCTCTATTAGCAGCTAAACTGAGTTGACAGGATCTAAAGCTCTTAAACATATTCAAATAAATCAATTTTTTTTCTAATCAAATCAAATCAACTTTCAAATATCAATCTAAAACTATTCAAATGAAACTCTATCACTAAAAACTTAAATTAAAACTCCATCTATCCACCTTCCACAATGTTATTGGGGTGACAAAGAAAACTCTAAAGGAGCCAATGTCAAATCAAGTGTTCGCTATGTTCACTCAATCAATCTCACACTAGTAAGGATGGCCCTCTAACTGTGTTTGTCATAGGCTCCACAATGAAGCCACACTGAGTCTATGATCGTGGTTTGGCTAACACCCATTATATTAATCATCACCGTAGCTATATGTTCCCCCAATGGCTCGCTTGAGTGAATCATAGGTATACTTGATAGGGCAAACAACCCTCTCACGTAAGGTAGACTTAAGCTTGTCTCCTGACAAACACCACCCCTGTGTCTACAAGAATTTCTGACCCGTAACCCATGTGATGAGGATTCTTCTGGGTCAAATACCTCCTACTAAGTAGACTAAGGATCCATCCGGGATGAGGAACCATGGATCTAGATCGGGCACGTCATCATTCCCCCAACCATTCGATTTAAGCTAAAATGATAAATTTTATAATCTAAATTTTAAAACTCTACATGCTGCTACTATATGCCATGCGAATGACTACTCAATCGAAAGTTCTCTCTCACTTTTGAGAGGTAATTATGTGGGCTTGTGCTATAGGAAACCTAGAACCAGATCTAAAGTTCTCATCAAACGAGGATGAAATCTATGGGTAGTGTCTTATCTACTATTCCATTTGCCTTCTGAAAATTACATCGACACTTTAGACCACTCTTTTCATCAAGAGGTGGGCAATTTTGAGCTAGATTTTGGCAACTCCGGGGACTGGATTGTCTTTCCATCTTTGGCTAGTTGAATTTAAGCTATAGTAGCAAAGTAGATGTAAATCAATTATCAATGAAATTAAATTTAAATCAATCATATTCTTATGATTAATATGTTTGTTCTGTATATCGATGGATCTTAATATCATCATGCAGTGTAGAGCAATATCCGTCTACCAATGTTATAATTAATAAGATGTTGGAACTACTATTTGATAGTGACTTCCCACCATCACCATTGTAAATAATCCACCAAGCATCTTGATATTCACACCAACCGAATGGAAGGGACAATTGGAACTACCACCACTACTAAGGGTTCATCAAAGAGAGCCTTTATACTTAAAAGATTGATTCATTTTGAGGCCACCATGAAGAGAACCTTCACTTGATGAAAGTTTCACCATACTGCGGAATGAAAACCCCGTTGGACCTTCGCACTAGAAGGTATGATACTAAAGCCTCTCAGAGGAAAATTGAGTAGAAGGCAAAGGAGAAGAAACACTAAACTACGAGCTCAGTAGTTGCTATCTGAATGACAAGTCATACAACTAACCTTACAACTAGAAGCGAGTATTTCTACCCCACAATAAATTTGAAAATTGTGAGATGGGTGAAAAGGAATAGCTCTACTAGTGATGTTAAGCGGTGTTTTTAGGTTCAACAATGACTTCAAACCTTATGAAGAAACAACATGAAACTCTATCTACTGAGCACATAGAGTTCTCAAGGTTGTTAAGATAAAATGTCTTATGAAGAATGTATCAAATATCAATTATCAAAGAAGTCAAAAATGCTCCACTATAAAAACTACAATCAATGGTAGTAAGTGCTCAAGAATATTCTAAGCAATTCCTACAAAGGTGCATCGTGTGACATGAATTCAAGAGAATTGAAAAGGTCCCGATAAAAAGAAAAATAAATATGGAGGCCAATGCCTCAAGAAGAAGTAGCAGCACAAAAGCTTCTTCATCTGGAAGCAAGCCAATCCAAAGACAGCGGAGAAAGAAAAATGTTGAACTGCGTGCTCAACAGCCATTGTTCAAGTAAAATTGTACAACCATCTGTGGAATTAGAAGCGAGTGTTCCAACCCATAACAAGTTTGACAACCTAAGATGGGTAAAGTGGAATAATCGGGTCAAATCCCCTAGACCCACAATGTTTCCAACTTCTAGTGAGGAAACTTGATACTATATATAAAGAGTGCATCGTCCTCAAAGTTACAAAGAAAAAAAAGATTAATAAAAAAGAAAATATGATCCTATCCTTAAGGAGACTAGAGTTGCTTTAAAGAGACCTTCTACCTTGACAAAATGTCTACTAATTCAAGTCTCACACGGAGCATCAATGCGACACTTGGACCACATGTCCAAGAATCGCCGAAAAGGTCCCACAAATAGGTGAGCAAATTTGGAGGCCAAAATCTCAAGTGAAATTCCCTTACAAATTGACAAAAATGACTCTAGACTAATTCCCATAAAAATCCACTCCTCATGCTAAAGTATTTGAGTCAAGCGCCTTGTTACTTGAAGTTGAACTACCTTCACTCTAAGTAGTCATTCAACACAATCTCACTCAAGATGTGAATGTCTATCTACATATGTGAGAATTTGATGGACTTGATGAGATCAAGCACCAAGCTCAAAATCTAGAAGTCTACCGAGAAAGATGTCCAAAAGTTTCATCATTATGTTATCTCACAAGATTACTCATCTCAGGATCGACCGCTAAGTACTTGATAACAAGACCACGTTGATAGTCGCAAGATGGCGATTGTTTGCAATTTGATATCACATATGGTCTACAGAAAGCAGTGAAGGGACAAGTCTTAGCAGATTTTCTAGCTTCACATCCCATTTTGATGGACTCTTCTCTTAATGATGATTTGCTCGATGAGAAAATTATGCTCATTCAAGAAAGAAAAATCACAAATTTGGAAAATATATTTTGATGGAGCCTCATTGATCAAACAAGTTCCAACATCTAAATTTCCCAAGAGCAAGAGCAGAATCGCATCATCTTCATAACACTAAGGAGAGGGATAATGAGATATCATATGGATTGACCTAGCCAAGAACTAATAATGAAGTCAATATGAAGCATTAAGGCGTGTCTTGAAGAAGCTATTTTCATAGTATTCAACTTGCATATTTTTGGTGATTCTCAGCTTATTATAAATCAAGTACTTGGCATCTATAGAATTAACAAGCTTGAGTTAGCTTTCTATCACAAGTGAGTTCTTGAGCTTATGAAGTAGATACCAAATATCACACTAACTCAAGTCTCTTGATTCGAGAATAGCAAAGCTGACTGCTTAGCAAAACTAGCTAAGGAAATGACAAGTATGAATGGTGATTATGTCATGATCGGCATATTTACTGATGAGTTCTAGAGCCAATAAAGTATCAATCCCCACGTAGAGGGTTACCAAATTTGACAGAGGATGCACTGTGTTACCTCATACTCCCCAAAATCAATAAGAAGTTGTACCAAGAAGAGCTCAGAATGACATTTCCTCAGAAAAGCAGTATGCAGCTTTTATTATAGAAGAGCCACATGATTGGAGGCAACCCTCCATCGACTACTCTAAAGAAGGGAAATTACCATGTAATAAATCACTAGAAGGTCAAATCGAAAAGAGAATGCTACGCTATGCTTTCGTCAACAACACTTTATATCGTAGATCCTTTGAACAAATATGGCTACGATGCCTAAGTGTAGATGAAGCTAGCAAAGTGATGGTTGAAGTTCATGAAGGACTTTATGGTGCACCGCTAGTCCCAAGATGGTAAAGATCAAAAAATATTATTGGCCATCTATGTGAGAGAATTAATCATGCTAAGAAGTGTCATGTGGAATCTCATCCATCAACCTCAAAATCTATTACACCCAACAATAGCATCTTGGCCATTCGAATGTTAGGATACAGATGTAATTGGACCAATCGATCTACCTTCTCCAGCTGTACATCACTTCATCCTAGCAGCGATTGACTATTTCTCTAAGTGGGCTGAAGCTACCCCATTTAAAGAAGTTATTACCGAACGAGTGATCAACTTCTTCACGCATAATGTAGTCTATAGATTTAGAGTGCCATGCCGAATAATTTCTAATAATAGCACAGCTTTCAAAAGTGCAAAGATTTATGGATTCGTCGATCGACACAAAATTGATTGGCGATATTCTTCAATATATAATCCAAGAGCAAATAGTTTTCGCGGTGGCCTTCAACAAGACATTAGTCAAACTGCTCAAGAAGATTCTCACTAAAAATAAAAGAGAATGACATACCAAGCTAGTAGAGGCTCTATGGGTGTATCAAACTATCTACAAGATGCCGACTAAAGACACTCCCTATTCATTGGTATTTGGAATTGAAGCAGTTCTTCCGCTTGAAGTTGAGTTACCTTCACTTCAGTAGCCATCCAATAATCTAATCAAGATCAAAATGCCTAAGAATGGAGGAACTCGACTTGATGAAGTTAGATTACAAGCTCATCAAAATGGAAGTCTATCGAGCAAAGATGTCGTGGCTTTTGACCATACGGTGCGCCTCAACATTCCAAAAGGAAAATTGGTCGGTGTTGAAGACCAATTTTTCCCAATCAAAATTTGGTGGCAAATTTGAGCCTAACTGAAGGCCCTTTTGTCATTGAAAAAGTGTATCAAGGAGGGGCATACCAACTCATCAACCTAAAGGGTGAAAGACCAATGCCAAATCAACTCACACCAAAAAAGTAGTATACATGACAAATACATTCTCGGTATAGAAATCGCAAAGACAGGGCATTTTTTTAGTATATCTATTTAGGTTGACATCGCTTCATGCCGAGATCCCTAAATAAACATACTCCGATGAACTTTTGTGAAAATTCCCTGCTATGTGGGGTATTTTTAGATTTTTATTTATAGATGAAATCAATGTTGTATGTTAAAATCCCCTTTAGACTATATCAATTCAAATATTGATGTATTTGTGTATTTTCACCTTGAAAATTCTCCTAAATGTACTTTAGAATTCTCCCTGCAAGACAGGGGAATTTTTAGTTTACGTTAATTTTATTTGAGTTGACGTCGTGCCATAAGACGAGATCCTCAAATATATTCTTATTCAGGTTGACATCGAGCCTTACACCGAAATCCCTGGATATATCCATAATTGTTACTTTTAAGTTGTAGAGTCTTGCATGAACAAAACAAATCTATCTCTATGCATGAAAGGACAATCTTGAATGTCAAGAAATTTATGTCCCAGATTTGCCAAATTCTAGAGATCAAGTCAAAAGAATTCCTATTTTTGGAAGCTTCAATCAACTGAGTTGGAGAAACATCAACCTCTACATCCTGAAGTCTAGGACATGGATGGGTTTTAAAGGTCGAACTCAACAAGCCAACAAATGATTGAGTTGTTAATGCTCTCCTCATTCAACAAGCTGCAAGAAAAAGCCGCAGTTAAAGAGCCCCCATTCATCAGTCTGATGATAAAAAAATTACAAACCCACTACAGCTTAAGTTGAAGACTCGAGTAGGTTCTAAAGATCAAACTCAATAAGTTCAAATATGGCCGAGTTGATGATGCTCTCCTCACTCAACAAGCCGCAAGAAAAAGGAATGAAAGAGCTTGCTCGCCGCCAATGATGATATGCTCAATCTCAAACCGATCCGCCTTAGTGATTATAAGCAATCGTGAGATCTAGATCAATAGATCAAGACAATGAGGAAGGCTCATTGGCCCTCAAATCAATCTTCATATTACTTGCAAGGTGATATTTCAATCTATTCTCAAATGATTTGATCAAGCTCAAAGCACAGATCAAAGCTTATCTCCTCATCAAGTCCGTCAAAGCAAAAGCACAGGACCGAGGAAGTAATTCCATAGTTCAAACAAAGCCAATGGTCGAACTAAATGAATTTTGTGGTTATTCTGTCTATTAAAGCACACGTTGCTAGAATAATAACTCAACATTGACCCTATATAAGCCAGAAGGCCGGGTCATCTGTATGTATCCTTCAACGAATCCGTCAAAGCAGCAAGCACAGGGTTCATGGTGTACATACACTTCCTGACAAGTCAATGTTGATAAATCAAGTCAATCCTTCATCAAGTCCATCAAGCTCAAAGCTAGGACATAAGGAATTTCAAATTCGATAAAGCACGTATAAACTGATTCCCTAGCGGAGTCCTTTATCAAAACAAGCAAACCAATTCTTTCATCAAACCCAACCAAGCATGAAGCCAGGGTCGGAGGAGATTCAAATCTGCAAGAACATAAAAGAAAGAGATCTTCAACAAAGCCATTGAAGTGAAGAGTAGATGGTATAAGAACTCTTAACTACCCAACAAGTCGATTATGACAAATCGGTCAATCCCATCATTTAGCATGTCTTGAATAAGGCAGCATACTAATGACAAATCCTATCAAAGTTTCTTAAGTTATTGCAATCGAAGCTAAAATGATCCAAGCTCTGTGGCTAGCCCAAATGGTCAACCAGTTTTCAATAAATTTGACTCAATCCATGTGCAAATCACATTTGTTGGAAGGCATTTGTTGACCTCCACATATGTGTCATAAATCAATACAAGCCCACAGGTCAAATTCGACGGACTTCGAAGGTGGCAGTGCGCAAATTGAAGCTCAAAATGCATTGAGCGTCACTGAAAATAGTCAAAATGACTTTGATCGATGAATGGAATTTTCCATTGCGTTTAGAACTTCGAAATTGGTCAAAATATAAATATTGCAAAAACCTAACGAGCAATTGATTAAGCGCTTGAGCTATTAAAGTGTCGACGCACATATCGAAGTCGAAGTCGCGACGACGTCCAACAATCCGCTCACAAACCGATTATGTATTTAGCAAAATCATCAATCAAAAAACTATCCGCACTCAGGAGTCTGAAAATGTCAAATGATTTGAAGTGACAGTGTGCAAATCGAGGCTGAAATGCACTGGACGTCACCAAAATCAACTCAAATGACCTCCAATCGATGAATGAACTTCTCCATCACGTTTAGAATGTTATGATTGGTCAGGATATAAATATTACACAACTTGATGAGCAAGCGATCAAACGCTCGAGTCATCAATGCGTCTGCACACATATTAAGGTCGGGAGGCGCCGATGCAAGTCAAATGACCTCCGTTCATGAAATTGATCATGCCATTGGCATCAAAATACCGAAATATACTAAGTGAGATTGTTCGTACCCAATTCAAATGAGTCTACACAAAAATTGAGCTGTCGAAAGCGATGACACGCATTTTGAAATACTCACCACACCGACTGAACAAAACTCTCGAAAATGACTACACGCTATGTTTGGAACATCAAAAAAGCTAAAATTACTATATATTGGCCATGTGATTTTATCGACATAAAAAGTAGATTAATCAACTTTAAAAAAATCAATTTAAAAATAAAACCAAACCTAGATCCCCAAATTCGGCCCTACGAACCTGGTTCGACTTACTATTATTTTCTTTTTCCAACGTTGCAATGCAAGAATTTTCCTCTTCCCTCTCAAAACCGCTCTTCCCTCTCATTCAAACCGAATGGCAAGACCTTCCCTTTTTCCGTCGGCTCTGGTTCGTTGGATGGAGGAACCGTAAGGAGACGATTCCCCTTTCTCCCTCTTGGTCCGATTTCCCTCAACCTACTTTTTCCACGCTCTCTAGTTTCTCGATAATCTTCTTGATTCCTGTTCTGATGGCATGGGAGGTGCTCGATTGGCTGATTTCTTGATCTAAATGTTAATCTCAGTTTGCTAGAGTGATCTTGGGCTTTGATGACAAGGAAAGCCGAGGGAACTCAAGTTTACATTTGAGCTGAAGAAGCAAAATTCATGTTTGCGACTTTCCAACAAGTCCGGTGAATATGTCGCATTCGTTAAGACCACTTCTACGAAGAGATACTGTGTACGACCCAACACAGGTGTTATATTGCCACGATCAACATGTGATTTTACAGTTACCATGCAAGCTCAGCGAACTACGCCACCTGACATGCAACTTAAAGACAAGTTCCTTGTTCAAAGCACCGTTGTTCCATTTGGAAGCACCAATGAGGACATCACGCCTACCTACTTCACGAAAGAAAGCAGCAATTTTATTGAAGATTGCAAGAAGCAGCAGATTCACTGTTTAATGGAACTTCGAAACAGAAAGCAGCAGATGAATCTCCTAAGTTAAAGCCGACTTCTATTCTCAAGGAATATCCTATAGTGAAGGAACATCCCCCTTTAAAAATGAATTATTTGATGATAAGTTTGATCCATCCGATGCTAAGGAGGTTGAAGACTTGAAATCAAAGATAACCATTCCCGAGTGCAAGCTATCATAAGTTGAGAAAGTTGAGGACTTCAAATCAAAGATAAACAATCTCCATTCTAAATTAGTTGAGGCTGATAAGTTGATCACAGCGTTGAAGGAAGAGAAGGCTGGGGGCATTCCTCAAAAGGAAATATCACAGCGAGAAATAACTCTTCTAAGAAGGAAAGCTGTTTCCAAGTTCAAATTGGCTTCCCCACCTTCTTTGTTTTTTTTTTATCTTGATCGTTAGCATGGAAATCGGATACCTTCTACGGACATAAAAGAAAAAAAAATATAAATGAAATCTATACAGAAAGCCTTTCTCTCTGCTTTGTCCAGAACCTCCAGTGCTGCCATTTTTGAGTATGAGCATCTTCTTCTTCATATTATATTATTTAAGGAACATGGTGATGTTGTTGAAGTGGTTCTGTTGAGGACCAAAACTAGTCACCAGGGTTTTGTTTCATTAAGTTTGAAGCACGCTTATGCATAACAAGTGATTGAAGGTCGAGGTGAAAATACCAACACGCTCATCGTGGCAGGTGCCAAAACAGTTAGATGTCTTGCGGACGACGTCAAATGTCAATGCTACTAAAATTAATATTATATATCTGTTTTATGTTTGAAAGTCGTCTGCTCATTAGATGACGAGATAAAATCAAATTATGGTGTCATAAGAAATGCTCACGCTATCTGGTGTATCAGGATTAAGCCTCGACTATCGATGCGACGAGATGAAAATCCGGTGTTTCAAAACACCAATCTCATGCACGTGTAGCCAAAACAGCCTGATGTAGCACCCTACATGGAGATAAAATGCTCAAATTTAAAATATTTGCATATATATTTCATGCGGAAATGCCTCGTATCATAAGCATAAGATGACGGTCAAAGATACTCAAAACACCAATCGTCATGCCATCAGAGTGAGTAATTTTGATGTAGCATGCGGAGAGATGCAAATACTATACTTAAAATTTGAAATATTTGCATATATATTTGCTTTATGCGGATTGATGGTCTCGTTATGCTTATCTCGAACGGATTGAAGGTCGAAAGGTGTTTTAAAACACTAACGACGCCATTCATGACGAGGAAACACTCATGCGCCTCACGGGATGGCCAGAGGCAAAATTGTCAAATCTTTTGACTTAAAAAAAGAGAGAATAAAATGAATTTTAAGATCTGGTTGTTTCGCTTTAGTTATTCTAGTTAACAAAACCTAAAAAATCTATTATAAAAATTTCAACTCAAGAAAATATCTAAGTCAATTGTAGTGATAGTAGATGATCAAGCTTAAATAAAGTTGATAGGATCTAAAGCTCTTAATTTAAACATAAAATTACCTAAATTATTAAATACACCAAGTTCCACACTATTAATGCTAAATTCAAGTGTCGAGGATGTTGTGGTTGTTTCCTGTTAGTCTTTAGGTCTAACAAAAAACCTAAAACCTATAATAAGAGTTTCAAATCGTGAAATATCTAAAAAAATTGATTCTGTTAGATGACAGTAGATCTAATCCTCTATTAGCAGCTAAACAGAGTTGACATGATTAAAGCTCTAAAATATATTCAAATTAATCAATTTTTTAAATCAAATTAAGTAGCAATCTTAAGCTATTTAAATGAAATTCTATCATTAAAAACTTAAATCAAACTCAAACTATCCACCTTCCCCAACTGTTTATCGGAGGTGACAAATTAAGAAAATTTTAGCTCACAAAGGAGCCAATGTTAAATCAAGTATTCTACTATGTTCACTCTCAATCAATTTCTTGCCAATAAAGATGTGGCCCATGTCTCACAATTTAAAGAGCTCCATGATAAATAAACGAGTCCTCATCGGGTGATTTGGCCACCATTATATTATTATCATCACGTAGCCATATGCTCCCCAATAGCTCTACCCTTTGAGTTGTGAATTATAGGGTATACTTGATAGGACAAATAGCCCTCTGTTAGCTAAAGTAGACTTAAGATTGTCTCCTTAGATAAATAACTGTTATAAACACCGATGTGCCCTACACTATGTTGAATGTAAATTCAAGTGTCTGTCATGGGTTGCTTCGCTTTAGTCTTAAGATGGGTCCGGGTTAACAAAACTAGAAAAACTTATAATAAGAGTTTCAAATCGTGAAATATCTCGAGAATCGATTACAAATAGTAGATCTAATCCTCTATTAGCAGCTAAACAGAGTTGACAGGATCAAAACTCTTAAACATATTCAAATTAATCAAATTTTCAAGTCAAATTAAGTCACTTCCCGGTTTAAACTTAGGACTGGGTCCATATTAACAAAACTTAAAAACTTATAATAAGAGTTCCAAAATCAGTGAAATGTCTTAAAAATTGATTCTGTTAAGTGATAGTAGATCTAATCCTCTATTAGCAAACATAAATAGATCTAAAGCTCTAAATATATTCAAATTAATCAATTTTTTTCTAATAAAATCAAATCAACTTTCAAATATCAATATGAAACTATTTAAATGAAACTCTATCACTAAAAACTTAAATCAAAACTTCATCTATCCACCTTCCGTAACTATTTGTCGAGGGTGACAAATTATGAAATCTCTAGCTCACAAAGGAGCCAATGTCAAATCAAGTATTCTGCTATGTTCACTCTCAATCAATCTCATGCTAGAAGGATGTGTCCGTCCTCCGACTACCAAGAGCCCACATGAGTACACTGTGAGTCCTCGATCGGTGGTTTGTCCTCTATATATGACATGTCAGAGCTTCCCCAATGGCTCGCCCTTTGAGTTGTGAATCATGGATATACTTGATAGAAAATAACCTCGTAAGGTAGACTTAAGCTTTTCTCCTTAAACAAACACCACCCCAAGTCTACAAGGATTTCTTGATTATAATCCATTGGCGATGAGATCCTTTTGTCGTTGACCTCCTCTAACTAAGTAAACTGACCGCCCGGGATGACAAACCATGGGATTAAGATCGGGCACGTCAAAATTCCCCCAACCATTTGGTTTAAGCTAAAATGATAAATTTCATAATCTAAATTTTGAAACTCTACATGCTGCTACTATATGCTACGCATTAAGTTTATCTAATGACTAATCAAAGTTCTCTCTCACTTATTGAGGGGTAATTAACTATAGGGACTTATGCCTATAGAAACCTGAACCATCTAAAGTTCTCACCAAACGGGATGAAATCTCTGGTAGTATCTTATCTACTATTCCATCTTCAAAAATTACATCGACATTCTTTACCACTTTTCATCAAACGAATTTTAGCCCATGGTCCGGGCATGGAAGAGGACAATAATGGAACGACGGGTCTGACATGAAAGGGTCGCCAAGGAGGCTGGTCGGCTTTATGTCAAGCTGAAGAATGGCTTGGGTCATGAAGTGGTCCGTCGGCGGTTTGAATCGCGAAGCAAACAGTCGACGAACGCGGAGCGAAATCTAAACAACAGCCGAGGGAAGGTGGGTCGCGATGGCACCATGAAGGAATGTGGGTCGATGAGGTGCGGGCGTGGGTTCTGCGGGTCAGGTCGCCAACGTTGGCGAGCAAACGCGTGACAGATAGGGTCAGGATGAGATCCCGGAGGCTGAGGCGGAAGCTAAACAGTCAAGGCTGGATGGGCCAAAGCGTGTTTGCCGATCGGGCCATGGAACGAGGCCGGATTTCGCCACAGGATGCGTGGGATGACGGTGATCAGCCGTAGGAGATTGAGAGGGGAGCAGAATTAACTGTGCAGGTTGGAGCCGGAATGTGGGAATGGAGGGAGAGAGGAGGGGTAGTTTTTTTGAATAAGATAAAAACTGAAAATAGGGGGGAACGGTTCAGCATGTGTGAGGGTAATTTAGAAAATTTAAATAAATTTTAAATTGATTAAACAGTTTTAATATGAATTTCATGCCGGTAAATACACATAGTCAACATATATCAATGTAAGGTAATTCCGATATTCTGAACACAATGGCACAGTCCGTTTCACAATCAGAAGCCATTTGGTTCAAGTCAACGTCAAATTGAGTCCATTTTAGCTTAAAATGCACGTAGCCGCTTTTAACCCCTCGATTTTCATGCAGACTCATTCGAATTGAGTGCGAACAGTCTTACTTAGTAGATTTCAATGTTTCAAAGCCAATAGCGTGATCAATTTCACAAACGGAGGTCATTTGACTTACATCAGTGCCACGTGACTTTGATATGCGTGCAAGTATGTTGACCACTCGAGCACTTGATCAGTTGATCATTAAGTCATGCAATATTTATATCCTAATCAATTTAGACATTCTGAATGCGATGGCAAAGTCCGTTTATCAATCGGAGGTCATTTTAACCATTTTCGGTGACATCTAGTATATTTTATGCCTTGATTTGCGCATTGTCACCTCCAAAGTCCGTCGAATTTAACTTATGTGCTTGTCTTGATTTATGACACATATGAGAAGGTCAACAGTCTTTAAGCAATTCTTAGGCTTCTTCAAGTGTCATAGCACAATAAATGCAATGGATAGGTGTCTTAATTTCTATCTTGAGGTCAAAATTTTTTCTATTATAATATCCGCGATCTTTCCCAAAGATTTGACCTTATTGTCTCAACATTTAATATATCTTCATTATAGCACAGTCATATTGTCTAGTATAGTGCCTAGGCTTCCATCATCAAAAATTGAAAATTTATTTCTTTCACTCCAAGAATAAATAAAAATATTTTTAAGAGCATGCAACAAGTGATTAGAATTTGGGATGTTCATAAAAGCTGTTATGTGGAAAAAAATAGCAATTAAGCAAGTTGCTAAAGATGTACTTCGAATCAAGGAAAAAAAGCTTTTAATAAGAATAGTTGGTGGTCAGTGAGTGTGCAAGAAAAGATAAGAAATAAATTGTTATAAAACTTGGTTTAGATGTAAAAACTTGGAGAATTGGGAAAGATATAAAGTTAGATTAAGATTAAGAAAGCATATATGATCTAAAATTTAGCTTTAGTGATTTATACAATAGATTATATACCAAAGAAGGTGAAAGATGTATGCATAAGTTAGCCAAAGAGATAGAAGAAGTAAAGATATAGTTAAAATGAGGTGTAAGGATGAAAATAATAAAGTGTTTTTCTTAGAAAAGGATATTGAAAATAAGTGGATGAGGTATTTTGATAAACTTTTCAATGAAAGATATAGAAATCGATTGAATTTAGTAACCAACACCCAAACAAAATAGAGAATTTTATTTTTATCGTGATTAGTAAATCTGAAGTTAGAGAAGCTTTAAAGAAAATGAAATGTGGAAAATCAGTATGACCTGATAATATTCCAATAGAAGTGTGGAAATGTTTAGGAGATTTAACTATTTAATTAATATTTCAAAGTTTCTAATTATATTTTTGAAGCTTGATTTAAGCTGTTATGGACTTGAATCGACCCACTCTTGGTGTTGGTGGACTCATTTTGTCGATACATTCAATTTGATTATATATTTATTAATAAATTTATTAAAATTGAAACTTGAATATTTTCTAATTTAATTTTAAAATTTTAATATATGTATTACATTGCAATTTATACCTAATTTGATTAAATTTTTTGGGATATATCATGCCTAATTCGCCTTTTTTTTTCATAAAATTCCTCAAAAGAGTTATTCAAAAAAATTTCTCAATAATCAGTTTGTGTTGTACTTATCAGATGCCTTAATTCTCGTTAAATGCATTTCACATCTTCAATTCTTTAATTGCATTATATCTTCAAAATCATTAAGTTTTGAAATTTTTTTATGTGTACAATCTTGCATAATATAATATTATATTTCATAACTAAATATCATCAATTCAAAACCTTAAACATAAAAGATTTTCATTTTTATTTTCATGATCAATCAATTATCTTTAAACATCAGGCTTATACATTGAAGTGGTTAATATTTTAAGATACTATAAAGTCATCATTTAAGAATTTTTAATCGCTTCAAAGTAATTATTTTTAATATTTAATAATGTTAAAATAAACTTAATTGTCTTATATATGTTTGCATTTGAATTCAAAATAACATATTTTTTTTCTGTATGATTTAAACATTATTTCAAGTTCTTCATAGTTTTATTAGTTTTATTATAAAGAAAGGAAGGGAATTAATAAGATTAAATATTCAGGTTTTCAAAATTGCATTAATTGACCTATGAAATCAATCTCATAATTTTTTTTGTTTTTTTTTTGAATGTCTCATAACACAAAAAAACTTATAAATAAAACTTTATTCTTTAAAATTTTTTGATACCATTTTTAATGTGTATTTAGGTATGAGGTATGAGGTACTTGTAAAAATTAATTCCATTTTTATAAGTAATATTATAATTATTATAGTTTTTAAAACATGATTGATTTTATTAAATTGGATAATATGGCTCTCCATAATTAGTAATTAGCTGATTGGTGAATATGTTTGCATTCAAAAAATTTTAGAGAATATTCATCGCTATAAATAATTCAAACTAAATAAAGATATATTTTAATTGCCAAACAGTTTTGGCACCATATTATTAATGACTTTAAAAATAAATTTGTAATGTGAAAATTTATGTAAGCGTGATTTTTCAAATAGAAACTAAATTTAAATATACATTTATTTCATGATAACGTATAATTTATAATTAATTTAGAAAGTAATTTAAAACACCTTAAGAGAATAAAAAAGGAAAATTTGAAATGAATTATTTTAATTTCTAATTTGCGTCTGAATATTTGGTAGAGTAGGAGAATTGATATCTTGGATTTGAAAATTCACTTTCCGTAAGAGTTTGAGAGCATTTTTTTATGTGGAATAAGAAAGGAAAACCAGGGGGCCAAAAAAATAATTTTACAATATTAGCAGTTGTTACAATTATTATCTTATCTCCAAAATTGAAAAATGATAATTTACAAGTGTAAGTTTTGTGATAAGCTTCACTGGATCAACAAAGAAGGTTTCGCTTTAAGTGGTAGTTGTTGACTCATATATGTGTCTAAGTTGAGTCACTACAAGTCAATTGATTTGAAAGTGATAGTATGCTCAAAATACACTCGCGTCGGAAAATGGTAAAAAATACCTCCGTCGATGACAATATTCAGCGTTAATAAATTGTCGAGAATATAAATGTGCATAATCTAAATATCAACCGTCAAGCGGTGAGCTCAATGTGCCGTATTCAAGTCATGAAGGCGGGGCGATATCAAACAACTTTAATGATCATTGTGAATTGAAAATTATCATGAGGTATCACGCTAAATTACCGGTTTGTGCAAATGTCGAATGATAGTACACGCACAAATCGAGGTTAAATCAAAAAATCAAATGATCGTGATCGATGAGCAATTAATAGCGTTAACATAAAAAATATTTTACTCTTGATGATCAAGCGATCAAAATATTAATCGTCTGATATATCCAACCGCGAAAAAAACGACCACCATTTACAAAATTGATTAAGCGTCAAAATCTATCAAATAAAATTCACTATTCGATAAGTCATGCGAAATTTTAAAATGATATAAGCATTTTGAATAAAATGATTTAATTATTGGCAAAACGGCCTTATGAAGCATTATGCGTTGACATATAATCTGAATTGATATATATATATATATATATATATATATATATATATATATATATATATATATATATATATATATTAAATCAATTTAAAAAAACTAATAATACAATTAATCAGTATATTTTTACTCTCTTCATGCACTATCCTCTTCAAACAAGAGTTATCTTTCGCAAAGCATTGCCAATTATTCAATTGAGCCTTTATTTTAAAATCCAGATAAGAGTCTCCCCATTTCTTCCACTTCCTATCATCCATACAAAAAAGAACTCTTATTCTTTTTCCTTTCTCCAAAAAAAGGCAAATGGGTCTTCTTTTCTCCTTCTTCTTTCTTTTCTTTCTTTTTTTCCTTCTTCCTTCTATTTCATTTCTTCCCTCGTTCTTTAATTTTCATTTGTCCTCATTTAAAATCAAAATTTGTTTTGTGAAAAGAACATTATTCTTCTATTTTAAACACTTCCTTTTCATTTTCTCCCATCCAATTTGATTTTTTTTGCACAAAGAAGAACAACTATTCTTCTTTTTGCTTTCTTAATTTCCATTACCGACAATTCCTTTTGCGATCAAAGAAGAATTGTCATTTCTTCTCAAGATTCTGATTTCCATGAACAATTCCTTTTGTCATAAAAAAGAATATCATTTGGGTTCTTCTCAAGCTTAATTTGTATAGATCCTCTTATGAAATCGTGTTAGATTTTCTCTTTCTGATCTAACTCTGTCTTTGTCAATCATTGGAGCATAAGAAATAAGTCAACATGTGAATATGGAAATAGTCAACGCATAGAAAAAGTTGGTGAGTAAAGTTTACGCAGCTTCTTTGGGAGTCCAGACACACAGATATTTAAAATGAATAATAAAATTGAATTTATGTGGAAAACCTCAAGAGGGAAAAAATCGGGCAGATAAAAGCTTCCATATGTATCATTTTGAGTACAGATCTTCCGTCTGGGATTACGAGTGTATATGAGAAATGGACAATCTTAAGAGAAAATGTTGGACGACGAAGTTGGCGGCAAGTTGAGAGTTGGCAAGATATGACAACGAAGTTGGCGATGATGTTGGCGATGTTGATCGATGACGATGATAGTGATGGGTGATGATGGCCGAACAATTGGTCGGCGGCGATCAGTGATGGCCCGGCGGTGGTTCGACGTCAGTGGCGACACGATTGTTTGGAGGATCTTTAGAGCTCTCCTCTCTCTTGTTTCTCCCTTCTCTCCTTCGCCTATATGAGGAATGAGGGGCTATTTATAGATTTAGGAGTGGCGTCTACGTAAATACATGTGATACCACTCCTTCATCGGATGACTCAAATGATCCCCTTGATCATATGATGTATTTTTGTGCATTTGAATGCTCAAATGAAGCGAATTTAAGATCTTTGGCTTGTTGGAGCCATGTCGAGGGCTCGATTTACTATAAACACTTCATATTTGAGAGCTATTTAGGGATTTAACGATATCCCAAAGTTTGATATTTTAAGAGCTTGATCTCGACCGGTTTCAACGGATCGACGCTTTTTAACATCAAGATTCGTGCTAGTATTTTAAGTGTCATATCGGTTGCCCCTATTTTTGGATGAAATTATCTCAATCATCCAAAATATATATCAAATACTTGAAAATAGTAAATTCTTGATAAATTTGAGGGTCTTAACCCATTTGAGAACATCTTCATAGAGAACAATATAACTACAGGAAGGATGTCGGAAATTGTATAGGTATCTGGAGCAGATTTTGAGGTTCTGACCCATCTGAACAAGCTTGTGGCGATGGCGGATGTATACTATCGCATGCGTCAGGAGTAGCCGTGAGTGTGGTAGTGTGTGGAGTCTGGTCATGGCAGCGCTGAAGCAGGCGGATCTGGTGTGGTCGTCATGGCGGCTGAGCGGGGGTCGTTGTGAGCAGCGGCGGTCAGCTGGGAATTACTCTGATGAATTTGCGATGAGCTGCGGAGTGTGGCGGGCCTGGTGGGTTGCGCCGAGGCGAAGCGGCCGGCGATGCGGCAGGCGGCGTGGCAGCGCCGGCGCCGTGATTGCGTGGGCCGGCGTTGGCCATGGGGCAGTTACGATCTGGCCGCGGTTCCAGCTGGCATGAGCCGCTTTGGGGCGCGAGTTTGACAGTTTTTGGCGGTTTCTGGTTTTGGGCGATTTTTCTTTTGCTCTGAAGGTCTATAAAACCCAGAGAAGGCACACTTCCAACACTCTAGTGCTTCTCTTCTTCGTGAGATTAGTTTGGAGCGATCAAGACCCATAGTTCATGAGGCTCCGGTTCCCTCGAAAGAGGTGTCATGACCTCGTCGGACCGACAGTTTGCGATCAAGACGTAGTTCATGGAGCTCGATTTTCCCTCGAAGAGGTGTGTCTAATGACCTCGTCGGAGGGGTTTGGAGACGATCAAGGCCTGTAGTTCATACGGCAAGGCTCCAGTTTTCCCTCGAAAGAGGCGTCAACTGGCCTCGTCGACCGACAGGGTTTGGAGGCGATCAAGACCGTGGTGAGAAATTGGATTTCTTGAACTGATGGAAGGTTCAATGGCGAATTGCAGATGGGGAAGCGGTATTAGAACCATCATTTGAGCGACTTCGAGAAAGTTTGGCGTAATTTTAGGGCATCATTGGGGAGGAATAGTTTCTCTCTCTTTATTTTTGATCTCATATGTATGCATGTCCTTTTGTCGGATCGTGGCAAAAAATTCTAGCCCAAGCTATCCATGAGCGGCAGAGTCAGAAAAGGGTATGCTTAAGCATTGGGGTGAGTGATTAGCTTCACAAAATTTCCAGATTTTTCAAATTTTGTCATTTCTTCCCCTCTTTATTTATTCATTATGTATTTTCAGGGGTGATGGCGAGGATAACCCATATGGACGCGATATACCATCCCTTATCACATAGTTTAATGGTGTTCCATAGAAATTTCATTTCCCAATGAGTTGGTGGCTATTGTTGCCAAGAGTCGAGCTCGTTCACCTCGTCGGGATACTTCTTATTTACGAGATGATTCTTCGTCGGTGCGATTCCCTTTAGCTCGAGTTGATTGAGATCTTCAAAATATGTGGTGTAGCTTTATCACAATTTTCATTTTGAGCTTTAGTGGTCATCGTCGGTTTGTTTGTCTTCTTGAGGCGTGGTGTTACTTTGAACATCATACTTGTCGAATGTAGATTCACATGTGATGCTCAGGCGTGTTTCTTATCGGCTATAAAGAATTGGATAGAATTTTTAGCAGGATCCTCTAAAAATTGGTCTAATGGATTCTTCTTTGTGAAAATGAGTGGGGCCTTCACGAGATGGGGAAGATTGAATGACCTTCGGATCCATTCGATGTGAATGAGATCGACAACTCTTAATATTCACGATGTAGGAAGCTTGCATGAGTTACGTCACATTGGAAATATATAGTTGAAGATAGAATGTTCAAGGTTGGCCTTTCTATCAGGCAGGGAGATCTCATTCTTTTCCACTAAAGAGGTCAAGTAAAGGTGATGAAAGGCCTCCTCATATTCATAGGGTTCTTTCAAGAAGCCCGTCACGAAATCAAGGTGGTGGCAATGTTTCTTCCAAAGAAAAAAAAAAAGACATCTGTGAAGACTACGTCGGATATCTGTGAAGAAGATGTTAGCCAGGTTGACCTCGAGAGTTTAACTATTTTAACTCATGATGGGGAGTTCATTTCTCAAAGTTCATTCGAAGAGGTGTTAAATCACATATGTCTTGACGAGATGAATTGGTACGTTGTCTTTCATTCTTTCTTCTTTTCTTCTTCTTTTCTTTTGTGTAATATTTGTGATGATTTTATTTTATTTATTTTTTATAGGTAACTCAAACATTAGGGCAGATGGCTCATTTGGGTGTTGCTTTAGATGAGTGGAATATTGAATTTGTGAAGATAAAATATCTGCAAGGCGAGTATGAGCGAAAGATGAGTGTTAAGGCCAAAGAAGTGGCGACTTTGGAGGATCAGGTGGGTGCGAGGCGAGCTAGCGAACATGTCGACTTCTCTTTCTCTCTGTGTCGGAGGTGGAGGCGCCTCGTGATGAGGCGATTGAGGTGAGGTGAGACTTCGTCAGAAGAGAAAAGACTTAAGGCACTTGGCGGAGAAGAAGCTCTCGAAGGCGGAGAAGAAAGCATTACAGATCGTCTTTAGAAGGAGCATATAATGTCGAGCGGAAGCAAATAAAATATCCTTGAAGCGGTGGAAGACTTTAAGAACTCCAGCTTATCTCGGCACTCGAAGACCATGTTGAAGCTCGTAATCATATACTTGATGTTGAAGTGAAGGACTTGGAGCACCAATGTTTAGAGGAGGGCTTCATCCAGGGTTCCTAAAGGAATCCTTAGTACATCGGAGCTGGAGCTAGTATTGAGGATGTCTCCCAGTATCAGAAGACTCTTATTCGGTGAGATGAAGGGAGTGAGTCGAGGGAGTATCTCTAGTGGTGAGGAGGGCGTTGATATCCAATGATATGATGTAGCATCACTTGAGGATGCATTTTTATTATTATATATTTTTATGTATTGTTATTAGTGTGTGTGATCTTCTTATATCATCATGTTAATGCTATCAAATTTTTTTTTAGATGATGCTCTTATTTTTTTTTTACCTGGTAATTGGTGAATATTATTGATGATCTTAACATGCGGATGAGGTTGAATTGAATCCACTCAGGATTTTTGACCTATCAGGTTGTTTGTCGAGTCTACTTCAATGGCGTTAACATGTATGGAAGAGATCGAGACCTATCACAGGTTGTTTATTGTCTTGCTTCGATGTGAAACCTTAAAGATGCCGTAAAGTATAAGTTGTTTCAGTGAGATATAGTGAGTTGTATTCTCAGTAGAAGAAATTAATTGTATTTGAAAGTTTTCAGATTGATAGATAAATGATTTTTAATATGAGTTTAAAATGACAACAATGATAATAACAATAATAACAATAGTCTTTATCCCACTAAGTGGGGTTGACTACATGAAAGGAAAATGATAAGCGAGACAAAATAAAAGTTAATAATTATGGAATTCGATAATATTTTGGAGATTCTCGGTGTTCCAAGTTGAGGTAAAGTTTTTCCCTTTGAATCCTTGAGCTTGAAAGTTCCTTCACCAGCTATAACCACATATGGGCCATCCCAAAGGTGAGAGTTTATTGCGTTGAGGGCCTTTGCTGCGGCTTGAGACTTCATGGGACCAAGTCATACGAGATATGGGACGAGGTTTTACTCTTTTACATTGAAGTGATGAGCTACCCTTTGGTGATAGAAGCGAAGTAGGGCCATGTCTCGAGTTTGGGTAGGTAGTCTTTGTCGAGTTTTTCTTCATTACCATCATGATTGAATAATTGAACTCTTGGACTTGGAACCCGATATCTCTTGGTATAATAGCTTACACAAGTTATCTGATGTCTCACCGAGGGGTCTTCGATGTAGTGCGGTAAGCCAAAGAACATTAGAAAGCTCATCAACCCATTGCCCCTTCCTTGATGTGTTTTTAGTCCTTTGAGTATAGTCTTTGGTAGCTTCGCGTTAGTTTGAGGATGTGCTACGGTACTGAATGTGAAGATCTTTGCAAAGGCGTAAAGACTTTTCCGGTAAATTGTGTTCGTTGTCGGTGATGATCTTTGCGGGGAAGACCGAATCGACATACAAACAAATTGTTTAGCATTTGCCTCCATAATTTTAGCGAGTGGTTCGCTTCCACCCATTTAGTGAAGTAGTCGACGGCTAAAATGATGAACTTTTGCCACGATGCTTTATCGAAAAGGTCCCATGATATCAATCCCCATTGAGCAAAGGCCACGGGAATGGATGAGAGCTCTGTATGCGGCATGTGAGGATGTTAGAGTGTGACAACTTGCACATTTTTTTTGTGAACTCCAAGGCGTCTTGTTTCATTGTAGGCCAATAGAACCCTTGCCTTATAATTTTAAATAGTGCCCTTCCTCTAGTGTTCTCCACATATCCACAGTGGACCTCTCTTAATCGTGTCGACTCGAAGGTGAGAGACATTTGAGGTGCTGAGAAAGCTTCGTTTGTATAGTTCACCTCCGATAATAGTAAAGTTTGAAGCTTGTCTTCGGAGATGAATTGCAGAAGTTGGGTCTTCTGGAAGAGTTCCTTCTTGTAGAAAAGATAGGATGGGGTCCATCCACGAATGTTCCTTTATCTCATCAATTGCTTGAATTACCCATGACCCTTGGATACTCGAAAAATGTATTTCTTCAACATGCCTTCTCTTAAATAGATCCCTAGCGAGATGAAGCAAGCTTAGAAGCGTCATCGTATTCTTCTCATAGTATGTGAATGATTTGATGTGTCTTGAAATGGGCAAGAAGAGACTTCACCAAAGTGGAGGTATTCTTGGGGATTATGAGCATTAAAGTTTCCTCAACTTGGGAGGCGATAAGTTGAGAGTCGGTGTGTGTATCACTAAGTCTTGAGCTTCACTCGTCAATGAGTCTCAACCCTATAAGAGCCTCATATTGACCATATTATTAGTTCAGAAATTTTAGTGAGTCCATACTCTAGGGTATTACGGGGAAATAAGTAAGATTCACGCACCGATGCTTCTGAAGCTCCATCAACATAGAGGGTCCATTGAGGGGGATGAAGGGCGTAATAGATAGCTCCTCAGGGTTAGGGCGTGCATTCCACTATAAAGTCTGCAAGTACTTGAGACTTTATAGCAGAGGTAGAAAATTTATATCAAACTCTCCCAATTCTACAGAGACCACTTGATTAATCTCCCAGTTCTTAGGATGGCCTTAATGGTAAATGAGTGTAAACCATAATATGAGCTTGGAAGTATGGGTAATTTTTTGTTGAGAAAACTAAAGCGCATTTTATCGAAGTGGATAACGACTTTCTATATCGGAGAATTTTTCGACATAGTAAATTGGTTGTATCCCATTTTTGCACTAAAAGAGCTTATCGCGTGGGAAGAGATGAGATATAAGTATAGCATCTCCTTGAATAGGCTTGGATAGTAAGGGGTGGAGATGCTAAATACTCCTTTAGTTGCTCAAAAAGCGACATTCAGTCCATTGAAAATTATTATTATTTTAGCTCCCTTTAATATTTTAAGAATGATAAGTATTTATCCCGAATGGGCTAGAAGTGGATAACGGCAATTCCCATTCAAACGTTGAACTTCCTTAATATTCTTCTGAGGAGTCATATTTTGAGAGCTTTGATTTTCTTGGCTTCTATCTGGGTTACCATAAATCCAAGAAATTTTCCCGACGTAACCCCAAAAGCACATTTGGTCGGGTTAAGTCGCATGTTATAACGTCGAAGAAGGTTAAAGCATATTTCTAAGTCAGAAATATACTGTGATTCTTCCAAGCTTTTTACTAACATGTCATCCACATATACCTCCATCAGCGCCTAATAGGTCTTTAAAAACCTTATTCATAAGTCATTGATAAGTAGCACCAACATTTTTAACCCAAACATAACTTGGTATGATAAACCTTTATATGTTTGAAATGTTGTAGCTTCTTCATCCATTGGGTCCATTTTATTTGGTTGTAACTGAGTAAGCATCCAAAAAGAGCATTTGATGTCCAGTAGCATCAACCAATTGATCAATTTGAGGAAGAGGAAAACTATCTTTCTGCAAGCCTTGTAAGGTCGGTGTAATCAATACACATTCTCCATGTTCATTTGTTTTCTTAACCATGACAACATTTGCTAGCCATGTAGGGTAATGTACCTCTCATATGAATCCGCTTAAGCTTGTTAACTTCTTGCTCAATAGCTGGAGGCATCGGTGCAAAACTTTGCTTCTTTGGATGATCGGTTTGAATGTAGAATCAATCTTGAGGGAGTGCATGATCATATTGGGGTAACCCCGGCATCCGTAACTCAAGCAAAGATGTCTTGATTCTTCCCAAGAAGTCATGTATTTTTTCCTTTGTTCTCGAGTATGGATCCCACTTGTAATGTTGGTTGGTCATCTCGATAATACAACAAGAGAGCAAGTCTTCTACAAAGCTTGGGTACTTCTTCATCTCAAAATTAAAATCTTCGATGTCAAGGTCACGTAAGGGCGTGGTTGAGCTTGTCAGATAACATGATTGTTATCACTGATTTTCACGACACCAACTCCAACGGGGTTGGAAATTTCATCTTAAGATGAGATCAAGTGATCGTGACCAAAATTGATTGGAGGGGCCTTCCAAAGATAGCGTATATCAATCGACTTGACCACCATGAATTGGATTAAATGAGCCACTTGTCGAGAAATTCACCAAGGACAAAGGAAGGGTGATTGTCCCTCTACTCGCAGCGATTATCAAAGCATAATGGTCTACGGTTGGAGCTTTTCTCTAACGCCCATGTTAAGAAATGTGGAGTAAAATAAGACATCAACAAAACTCCCATTGTCAATCAAAATTCTCTTAACATTATAGCATGGGTCACCTATTCCTACGCTAATGACAAGTGGATCTTGATGAGGAACATGTACTCCTTCTAAGTCGGTCATTAAAAGTGATGGAATGAGACTTCTTTAACTCCCTCTTGAGATGGTAATGAGAACTTGATTAGATAGTATTGGTCCTCCTGATTGTTTCAATTTCTCCAACCGTTTGATGATTATTTTGTTGTTTCGTGATGATTGTCACGGTTGCCCCCGGTTGGAGTAGTTTGTTTGAGTTGATTGATTCTTCACAAATCGTAGATATATCCTCTTGAATGAGCCTCTCAATTTCTTCTTTGAGTTGTTTGCATGCCTCGAGTATGTCCACCGATGGAAGTGACAATATTGGTCCTGATTTCCTGAATTTGGTTTCAGTGGATGCGGCCACTTGATATTTTCTTCATCTCGAATAGCCATTAGGAGGTTAACACGAGATGTGTTCAACGGTGTGTATTCCTTTTCAGGTCGTGGTTCACGTCGTTATATGGTGGAGGAGATCACGACGCCTTGCTTCTTTTGATAGCCGGTCCGCATTCCTGGGTGCTTTTACATTTTCTGTAGATCTCAAATTATTTTATGCGAGTAATAGCCTCATCAGCAGAGATTTGTGCTTCCACACGATGAACCAAGTCGGCATATGAACGGACCGTGTCTCGCATTAGTGACGAGTAAAAAGGCCTTGGACGGAGTCCTCCAAGGAAAACTCCTCTTAATAGTTCAGGGTCTACTCCAGGTATTTGGCGAGCTTCTAAGGAGAACCTCTGGAAGTATTCTTTAAGTGATTCCCTCATTTTGACAATGCCGAGAGATGGGAGGAATCTTTAATGATCCTCGGTTGCAATGAATTGTTCTACAAAAATCTTGGCGAAGTTCATCAAAGGTATGGATGGATTCCCTTGGAAGGGAGTAGAAAGTGCAAGCTTGTCCTTGAGGGTAATTGGAAAGACGACAAAGTGTGTCGAGCTCATTGGATATGCATGATATCTAATGGTCGATGTGTTCATGGGTCACGCCCATCATAGGAATCAATGTTCGGAAGCTTGAAACCCACGGAATAGATGTTGAAGAATAGCTTCAAAAGGTAAGGATTCCTCATAATGAGGGGAAAATGATTTCTATCTTGGAGGTGAAATTCATCTTGCATTAAGCATAATTCACGTATAACATGACGGGTCAACAGACGAATTCAAGCTACCAAAGAATAAGGTGGATTAGCCGCTGAGTGACGTGATGGATGAGTAGAACTTGTCGGGGAGATCAAGATCGCCTCTACGAGGAACGGCCAAGAAATTAGTTTTGACCTCTCCAACGATCGATCTTGGGGAGATGTATTTTCGTGCGGTGGTGTTCCAAAAAAGGATCATCTCATTTTGAGACTCTTCCATGCATACACGATCTTCTAAAGAGATTTCGCTTTCACCAGTGGTCGCGCATCGGGGAAGTGAGGCGAAGGTTGGCATCTTTAGTTCAAGGATTGGTTTCGAGAGTGGAGCGGGAGGGAGGCTCTGCACAGTTGCCTATTGGCCATAACGAGGGTGTTCACAGAATTGTGATTGAAGGGATGGTTTCCCACGACCACAAACTATGCTAGAAAACCGTTCAGAGTAAAAGTTTACACCTTAGCTTTGAGTCCTGCACAAGACATTTAAAGAGTGAACAATAAAACTCAATTTTACGTGGAAAACCTCAAAAGAGGAAAACCACGGCCTAGCCCAAAAAAGCTTCCACTATGTATCTATTTAGTACAAGATCTTCCGATCTAGGATTACGAATATATGAGAAATGGACAACAGCTAGTAAGAGACAATGTCGACGAGTTGCGACGATGTTTGATAAAGTCGATGCGATGTTGACGGCGATGTTACGATGAGCGATGACGATGTTGACCCGATGAACGGCGGTCGTGATGATGACGGCAACAATGATGACGATGGATCGGCGATGCCAATGGCGGTGGTGGCACGACGAGATGCGACGATTGTGCTTGGAGGATCTTTGAGCTCTCTCCTCTCTGCTCTCCCTTCTCCTTCACTCCCCTCATATGAGGAATGAGGCTAATGGAGTGATGTCTCCGTAAATACATGCAAAACCCACTACCCCACTTCATGACGCTCAAAATGATCCCCTTGATCATATGATGTATTTTGTGCATTTGAATGCTCAAATGAAGTCAAAAAGATCTTAGAACCGTCCGAGACGCCGATTTGACTATAAACACTTTGTATTTGAGAGCTATTTAGGATTTAACGATATCCCAAAGTTTCCAAAGATATTTTAAGAGCTTGATCTCACCGTTTCAACTTGGATCAATTTGCTTTTAACATCAAGATTCGTGCTTAATAGTATTTTAAGTGACATATATATATATATATATATATATATATATATATATATATATATATATATATATATATATATATATATATATATATATATATATATATATATATATATATGTTTCCTAAGCCTACATGCTCATTAGTTGACAGATGAAATTGACTATGTCATGAAGACAATCGCTGCTATATTGAGACATAAAGTAAGCCAACATATGTTAGGCCGCCGCTATACAAAATGTCAAAATTTTGTCAAATTTCTAAACTTAAAAAAAAAAAGAAATGAATATATATTGCATTACATTTGTCTTCTTTCAAGTTTAAAGACCTTATCATGCTTATTAGGGCGTAACGAGATGAAAATTGATTACAGTGTTGCAAGAACTGCTTTTGCCATTGTAAAAGAAAAGCAAAAATACATTATTGCGCGGGATGATAATATCAAGAAAAATTATGCCTGATTTTAGATTAAATTTGAGATTTAAGCAAATTTAAATGAAAATCATTTAAACTTAAATTAAATAAAAAATGCATAATAAATATAAAGGTAGACATTAAATTAAAGGAAAAATAGATGGGGAGTATTTAAAGTGAATTTTGAAAGAATGAAATACTTACTTGGAATGCAATGAAACACTTTCTCCCATTCTAGATTCCAATCTTTCAAACATATGAACCCCTTTTAGCACTCCAATCTATAAAGAGGGAATGAGCCTCGTAATATTTTGTTTGAGTATTCTAAGAGCAAACCACATTTAAACAAATGATCAGATCATTGGAGATTTGCAACAAACTTAAAATCTAATTTTGAAATACAAATACAGTGTGAATTTATGTCATATTTATAGGAAGGTTCAATGAAGCTAGAAGAGTAATTTTCAAATGAGATGGGGTTAATTAAATTCTAGATTGAGATTCAGAAGAACAAGTCTAATTTAATCAACACACTAGAAGGTCAATTTAAAATGGATTAAAGAAGGTTCCAATAGAAAATAAAATTAGCACATGAAATTGAGTGCTATCTTCAAGTTGAGGTGAAAATCAAATGAATCTCAAAAGGGATTTTCACTAAAAATGAGCAACCTGTTGGAAAGACTATAAGTCAAATGATATTTGAGAATTAGAAAATCTAATAAGTAAGCTAATTGTGAGCAATATTTTAAACTACAATCTAAATCAAAACTCCACCGGATCTACAACTCTTTGTATAAACAGATAGAAGGTGATACTGCATCAAATTCTACCAAAATCATAGGGCTTCTTTTAATCAAAAACTAGGGAATTTTATTCTAATTATGATTTTTAAAATTAATGATTTCATTAATTAGATGAAATTATTTATGCTAAAAACTACTGCATATGCTCAGACATAGAAATTCAGAGTGCAAATTTTAATGTCTAAAAAGGCTATACAGGATAAATTAGAATTATGTGAAAATATGAAATTAATCTTATGATTTAGAAATAAAATTATCTAAATTATCAAACACCCATTTGTGCCTTGACACTATGTTGAATGTTTAGATTCAACTGTTGGAGGATGTTGCGTCTTTCTGCTTTAGTCTAGCATCGGTTAACAAAACTTAAAAATCTATTATAAGAATTTCAACTTAGTGAAATATCTGAGAAGTTAATTTTATCATGTGATAGTAGATCTGATCCACTGTTAAGAGCTAAACAGAGTCGACATGATTTAAAGTTCTTAAATATATTCGATTCAATCAATTAACCACCGATTGAATGATGATTTCAACCGAGGTGATACTATCAAAATGTGATTCTAATTTCAAATCAAATTAACTCAAATTGAGTGTCAAAAAACTATTTAAAAAACTCAATCATTAAAACTTAAAGTAAAACTCAATCTATTCATCTTCAAGTTGTGAGGTGACAAATTAAGAAAATCTAGCTCGCCAGAATGTCAAATCAAGTGTTCTATTATTTTCACTCTCAATCTCTCTTAAAGGACGTCCGTCCTCTGTGACTTAATTAGGATCCATGATGATGCGTTATGACCGAGTCCTCCGATGGTTTAGACAGGCTCTTATATTATGATCACGACCATAGCCATGCTCTCAATGGCTCGCCTTTGAGTTGTGAATCATAGGGTATTTGATAGGCAAACAACTCTCCGCCTAAGGTAGACTGCTTGTCTCCTTAGATAAACACCACCCAAGTACAAAAATTTCTTGGATGACGAATACATGTGTAGGATCAGTTATGTTAGGTCGACTACCTTCTCTGACTAAGTAGACTAGGGACCACGATAGCTCGGGATGACAGAACCATGGGATTTAGATCAGGCACATCATCATTCCACCAACCATTCGGTTTAAGCTGAAATGATGAATTTCATAATTTTAAATTCTAAAACTCCATGCTACTATTATATTTGCTGCTAACAATGACATTTAATAAAGTTCTCTCTTATTTATTGGGAGGGGTAATTAACTATAGGGGCTTGTGCCTATAGGAAACCTAGAATCATATCTAAAGTCCTCACCAAATGAGGGTGAAATCTCTAGGTAGTGTCTTATCTATTACTCCATCTATCTTTTGAAAATTATTGACATTTTAAACCATAGTCTCTTCAATGTGAGAGGTCGGTGGCAAATTTTTGGAGCCCACATATTTCTGGTGACTCCGCTGGGGACAAGTTTCTCTTTCCATCTTTGGCTAGTCATATACATGCTATAGTAGTAACAAAATATTTGAAAATTCAAAACAAAAATAGTGATTTAGATGTGTAATAAATTCAAATTACTATTGTATAAAACTCTATGCCGAATGAATTATTCTGTAGAGTATATTTTTAGCACCTCTCAATTTTGAAAGTATGGGGTGAAATAATAATTACTAATTACTAATCTTCATCTTTCACTTGCCCATAATGGATCTACAGAGCACTCCTTTCACTGTCCAGCTTGGATGTGGTGTGTACATCTGCCTAGCCAATGCCATCATCAACACTAGAAATGTTGAAGTGACCATTCAATTTGGTAGCTTAAATTTCTCTATAAATGCACTCACTCCACCAGACATCTGAGGCCATGAAGGCCTCAAATTATTGAAGCTCTATTAGCCATGTTCTCCAATCGCCAACCAATCGCTATTAAGAGTTTTGAGAGAACTTCAACTTTTAGCTAGGTCAATCAAGCCCCATGATGAAAAGAACTGGAACAAATATGTCTTTAATGCCTCATGGTACACCGATTTAACCTTTCATACCTAGAAAGCATGATCATGAAGCTTTTTCATCAGGAAGCAAATTAACTAAAAGGTAGAGAAGAAGAAGAAATGTTAAGTTGAGGGCTCAATAGATCTCTTTAAATGACAAGAAAGATACACCGCGAGTATTCCTACCCATAATAACTTTGACAATCTAAGGTGGGTAAAAAGGAATAGCTCTAAGTAAAGCGCCTTTATGGAACCAACAAGCTCACCACCACAGAGGAGATAGCAAAACACTATCCGGAATACATAAAGTTCTCAAAGTAAAGAGAGGCTTAATGAAAAGAAGAGGCATGTGATTGAAAAAATATCAAGCTCAAGGAGATTGTCTCCATAAATCAAAGCAAGCCACCGGTATCGAGCATGACACTCGCATGTCCAAGAATCTATCGAAGGTCCCGAAAAGGATACATATGGAGGCCAAGGTCCCGTAATGAAATCTTGAAGAATGAAAGAGGTGTGACATATGATACATATACTCAAAAATCTGCTAAAAAATAACTCATCAAAAGTGGATACCCAAAAGAAGGTATATCATTGATGAAAGATAAGATGGTCAACACCCTAGAGAATCCTCTAAGGGATCCCATCATAGATTAGATTCACCCCCATAATAGAAGGTTAACTTTGATCGTAGTACTTTAATGGAAGAAGTGCTCATTCTGCACATTGAACTAGAGATACACTAGAAATGTCGATCATAAATTTATGTGTAAAAAGAAGGTGATGAAGATGACACCATGAAAGTGGATGTCATCTATATGGTCTGAGATATAGATGAACTTTCACCAAGACCATCAAGCACATAGATCGGGGAGCTTGAACGAATTTGATGTTATGATGAGAAGAATCTTCACATAGCAGAAGATGGATCTTCAATATCTACTGAAGAAGTAGAAGAAGAAGAAGATCAAAATAAGAAAGAGATCATGAGTGTTGAAGTTGTTTATATGGTTAAACTAGAAAATAATCAGTCTGGTAAACACTTTTATAATCGATCATCATTTACAACAATTGCCTAAATGCACAAGGAGAAGGACAGTTCTTCCTCTAAGATGAGTAAGGAGTAAACAACAACAAGAAGTAGAAAAAGAAGCCTACTTATTTATTGATGCCATGGCTAGCTAGAGCAAAGAGGCTTCAAATGGAAGTCAAAGATAAAGATAATCTTGATACCAAGATGAATGATATGAGTACAAATGAATATCATGATGGAGATGTCATAGAAAAAAATATCACATCAACTGTACATTTTTTTCTATTAATCAATAGCTAATAATGTAACTTCTATACCACCACCCTCTAGCTCATGGCAAGTACATGCTATACATGAAGTGAGGAATGAAGTTAACCAACTACCTCTCCAACTGATAATTCAAAATCAGGCTAGCACACCTGAAATGATAACAGCTACTCAACTAGAAATAATAATAAAAAGATAAAGACATTTATAGCTTAAGAGCAAGCTGGAAAGTTGATGAGTAAGGGTTGCCCTTATTCAGTTGAATATGATCAAGTGTCATACTCGAAAGGTTACTTAGTGCCAAAATTTAATACTTTCAGTGGGCTTGGTAACCTAAAACAACATCTAGCCCAATTTAAGGCTACTTGTGGTAACACAAGAAGGAATGATGCGCTTTTTTTTTTAGCTAGCGACTTCAACCGCTGTAGTATGAATTGTTAAATAATTGTTAAAACCTTTTGAGGAGATGATATTCATGAAGAGGTTCAAACAATCGATAAAATAACAATCACGACCTTGCCTTGAAAAAGGAGAAAAGATGAGTTAGTGATTAATAAGTCATCATAACTAAGCATGAAATGTGAGCAATTAAGAAGAACATGCGATCCAATTGCTAATGAGCAATATGAATGATAAAATGCCATTTTTATGTATGTGATAACATTCAGACTTGCTAATAAGATGGCTAAATTTGAAAATGCCATAAGTATGAAATCTAGAAAGCAAAGAGAAACAAAATTCAAACTCAAGAAGAAATGAAACTCATGCCGCTTCCTATAGCTCGAATGGTAAAAAATGGATGATATATAATGTGTATAAAGGAAAACATCTAATGTACAATGATGATAAGGGAAAGAAGCCTGTCTATTCTAATCCACGGACAAAATTGATATTATGAGGCAATGATAAGCCTCAGACTTTTCCAAGTGGTGGAGAGCGTCCAAAATAAGTAATAAGATGATGAGGTGACCATCTCTTAAAGAAAAAAATGAACAAATAATATTCTTTAAGAGACAATGTGGCTAAATTATTTTAAGTAGTTAAAGTGGTCTATTTACCAAATTAAAAGGCTTGAAGAAGCTAATCAAGTCAGTAATCCAAATTCTATCCCTATCATCATGATCAACCATCTATTGAAGATTGTTATGTCTTCAAAGATTGGAAGTATCAAGGGTGAATTTACATTATCCGGTGTTCTAGTCAACCCAAAAAGAGAGTCTACAAAGATGATTACTTCCTCTTCATATCATCCATCAAAGATAAAAATAAGGATAATCATTCAAAAGAATGGGAAACAAGATACCAAAAGATCATGAAAATGCTGAAGTAGTTGAAGGGTGTCCCTAGTGTTAAGTGGAAGTCACCACTTTAACCTATATTGGACTTAAAAGAGATACCTAAACCAAGTATTTGGGGTTCTCAGCAGTATTCTGATAAGGCTACTTCATCATAATATGAGGAGCATTCTACTAAATCAGGCCTCATAAATCAAAGAAGTTGGCTAAGAAAAAGAAGATCAAGAGGAGAACTACAACTCAAAAGATTATTAACAATTTAGAGGAGTATCACCAACCGACAAGACAACCATTTAGGCTTGTAGACTTTATGCCTAAACTTCACATTGTTGAATTAGATGAAGAAGATAATGGTGAATCTTGTTCAGTAGAGACATGGTGAATCATTTATGTGATATTAGATGTTCTTCAGCATCATTTATTTCAAATTAACAAGGGTAGTCAGACAGACTCGACCAACTCATCAAAATTCTTATCAGGAAAGCAAGAAGAGCCTGAAGAGTAAACATTTGAATGTTGTTTAATGTCTCAACAAGAAGAAATGAGATGAAGATTTATGTTATGGAGAAGAGACTCATCGATATCATCATATGAAACATATGAAGTTAAAAAGTGAGTTTAACTCTTTTGGTCAATCCTCTAGAATAAGAAGTGAATTTGAAAAAATTACCTCTTTAGAGGAATCTGAGTAAGATAAGGCAATTCAAGTTCAATTGAGAAATGGTAAAGTCTTACCACCTTCATCAAAGAGGGGAAATACAAATAAAGATAAAGGCAAACAAATTGAAGTCAATGAAGATATTATTCCAAAAAAATCTTAAACTAAAACCTAAATCAAGTGAAAAGATATATTATAATATTCTATCACATCTGAGAAAGATCCTTAATTAAGTGTACGAGGCTCTCTTGATGTCAAAAGACCTCAGAAACTTTGATACAGATCTTAAAGATCCATAAAGTTATGAAGCTTACTTTGAAAAAATGCATGACTAAATCATTGCAAAACTCAAGATCTCCTAGTAATCATATTTTTTGAAGAAGATCTTATTGTTGGAAATAGGATCACATCTCCTCTATATGTTACATAGAGTGATGGCATCTCGATCACCAAATATTGATTAATCTAGTTCTTCTATCAATCTTATGAGTATAAAGGTATTAAGAGGATTATCACTTCAACATCTTTGAAGGGATAAGTTGATGGTTCATGGTTTCAATAAGAAAGGGTAGAAAACTCTAGGTTCTTTTATCTCTCCAAGTTTGGATTTATATATAGAAGCCAAGTTTCATGTATGTTGATACATCATTTAGAGCTCTTTATGACCATTGCATGAGTATGACATTATACCATAATTTATACATCAATGTATGAAGTACCTAAGAGATGGAGAAGAGTTCAAAATTCTAACAACATACAACCATTCTCCGTCCTTGAAGCAAAGATTTATGAAGATGCAAAATATTTCATCCCTAAAGAGCCTAAGACAACAGAGCCTTTTGAAGCGATAGCATCCACATCAGGAACTAAAAAGCAATTTCACAAAGTGAAAGAGTGAATCAAAGAGGAAGAAAGAAGGTAATGACTCTCCTAAAGCACTTGATTTTACATCTAAATGAAACTAGTTACTCATTTGGGAAGTGACACATAAGAAGAAGAAAATATTTTTGTCAAACCCAAGAGAACTAATTAACTTTCAAGAAAGGCAAAGTATGAAATAAGTGATTCTCATTCAGACTATGATTTTGAATCTACTTATGAAAATAGAGTTCAGATGGTGGTATCAAGAAGGATAGCTCATTTGGCAATATCAGATAACTCCTTCAAAATTATACCCATCTCATAGCAATACTTCAAAGAAATCCAATGAAGGTTCATAACATTGAAGAATTGATAACATTCTATGTGCCATTGAGAGAGTGACAAAAGAGGAACTCTATTTTATAAATCAAGAGTCTCAACATCATTTTGACCGCCAACATGAAAATTATGATGAGATAGTGCTGACAAGAATACCAGTATACTATCCAAAGAAATTATGAAGAATGATGCATAAGCTTAGAATTCATATTAAACAACTACAAATTGAATCAAATCTTTAACAGGATGTGGATCCAAAGAAATCCTCAAGCATCATGAAGAAGTGATAAATTTATCACTAAAGGTCATGAGTTCATCCATAAATCTCATCAAAATAAAGCTTGTTAAAATATAATAGAACCTGAGACCGAAACTAATAGTGATGAAGAAGATGATCTCCATAAAATTCTTCTTACAAATGATGAAGAAGTAGAAGCCAAGCCTGTGCTTGAAGAACTCAAAGATGGTGGACAAATAGCTACTATGGATGAACTTAAAAAAATCAACCTAGGAGTTGAGGATGATCCCCATCCAACTTTCATTAATGCCCTTCTACCTAATGAGAAAGTTGAAGAGTTAAAAGTGTTACTTTGTGAATTCAGGGATTGCTTTTCTTGGACATATTCTGAAATGCCAGGCTTATCCCCTGATGTAGCAGTTCATAAACTTGCTATTAAATCAAATGTGATGCCTGTTAAGCAAGGTCCTAGGAGAATGAGATTGGAAATTGAAGAATAGGTGATTGCAGTAACTAAGAAGCTGATTGAAGCAGGCTTCATTCGAGAAGAGAAGTATGTAGATTGGATAGCCAATATTGTCCCAGTTAGGAAGAAAAATGGCCAAATCCATCTCTATATTGATTTCCGAGACCTAAATAAGGCTTGCCCAAAAGATGACCTTAATTCCAAACTTAGTGGACAATATTTCTAATTACGACATGTTCTCATTCATGGACGGATCATCAGGATATAATCAAATCAAGATGGCTCCAGAAAATGAGAAGCACACATCATTTAAGACACCAATTAGTATATACTACTACACAATCATGCCCTTCGGATTGAGGAATGCTGGAGCTACATACCAAAGAGCCATGATGCACATTTTTGATGAGTTGATTCACCAAAAGATGGAATGTTATGTTGATGATTTGGTGGTGAAAAGCTTAAATCATGAATATCACTTTAAAGACTTAAGAATTGTATTGGAGAGAATCAAAAAATATGCTCTTAAGATGAATCCTCTAAAATCTGCATTCAGGTATCCTCTGAAAAATTTCTCGGGTACATTATAAGTCACAGAGGTATTGAAATCGATCTAGATCAAGATAATTGTGGAGATACCTCCACTAAAGAGTTTCGTCTTCATTCTTTACAAGGATAGCTTGCATTCATCCATTTATATCAAACATATCAGATCTCAACCATTTGCAAGGTTGATGAAGAAGGATGCTTCATTTAAGACAAGGAGTGCCAAGAAGCCCTTAGCATTAAAAGCTACCTATTAAATCCACCAATCTTACGGAAGCCCCTCATTCTATACACAACTGCATTAGAAGAGTCCCTTAGAGCATTATTGGTGCAACATAATGAAGAAAGCAAAGAGAATGCACTTTTATATATCAGTCAAAGATTAATAGGAGCAAAAATGAGATACTCTTCAATAGAGAAGCACTATTTAGCATTGATCTTTGTAGTCCAAAAACACCATCATTATATGTTATCTCACAAGATTACCCTCATCTCAAGGATCGATTTGCTGAAGTACTTGATAATAAGACTAGCGTTGGTAGGTCTCTTGGCAAGATGGGCATTATTTCTTTTATAATTTGATATCGCATACATTCTGCAGAAAGCAGTAAAGTGATAAGTCTTAACAAATTTTCTTGCTACACATCCCATCCACCTCTTCTCTTAATAATAATATTGCTGAGCAAATTATGAAATGAAAGAAAAATCACAAATTTGGGAAATGTACTTTAATGGAGCCTCATCGATCAAACAAGTCAAACCTTTAAATTTCCTAAGGGCAAGAGCAAGAATCAACACTAGAAGGAGGAATAATGAGACGATCATATGGGTTGACCGAGCTAATAACTAATAATGAAGCTGAGTATGAAGCATTAGTGGTAGGTCTTGAAGAATCTATTTTCATAGGCATCCAAAACTTGCATATTTTTGGCTATTCTCAGCTTATTATAAATCAAGTATTTGGCATCTATAAAATCAACAAACTTGAGTTAGATTTCTATCACAAGCGAGTTCTTGAGCTTATAAAGCAAACACTAAATATCACATTAACTCGAAGTCTCGATCCGAATAGCAAAAGATTGCTTAGCAAAATTAGCTAAGGAAATGGCAAGTATGAATGGTGATTAGATATTTACGAGTTCTAAAGTCAGTATCAATCCCACAAGTAGATTACTAAATTTGACGGATGTGACTCAAGTTGCTCCTCATTCTCCCAAAATTAACAAGAAGTTGTACCAAGAAGAGCTAAACCGACATTACTTTAAAAAAAAATGGGAAGCCTTTATTGTAGAAGAGCACAAGATTGGAGGCAACCCTTCATACTTTACTTTAAAGAAGCTAAATTACCAAACAATAAATCACTAGTACCTCAAATTGAGAAGAGAATGTTGCACTATGCTTTCATCAATAATACTTTATATCATAGATCCTTTGAACAAATGTGGCTACGATGGCTAAACGCTGAGGAAGCTAGCAAAGTGATGGTTGAAGTTCATGAAGGACTTTGTGGTGCACATCAGTTAGGTTCCAAGATGGCGGTAAAGATCAAAAGGATGAGCTATTGGCCATCTATGGTGAGATTGTATCAATCATGCTAAGAGGTGTCATGAATGTCAAGTACATGAAAATATAACCACAAACCTCCAAATCCACTACACCCAACAATAGTATATTGGCCATTCGAATGTTTATGTAATATTGGACCAATTGATCCACCATCGTCTGGACCGCTTCATCCTAGCGACATTATTTCTCTAAGTGAGCTGAAGTTGCTCCATTTAAAGAAGTTACTATTGATTGAGTGAGCAACTTCTTTACACATAATATGGTCTATAGATTTGGAGTGTCGCACTGAATTATTTCTGATAATGGCATAAATTTCAAAAGTACAAAGATTTATAGATTCGTTGATCAACACAAAATTGATTGGCGATACTCTTCAATATACAACTCAAGAGTAAATGGTTTGGCAGATGCCTTCAACAAGACATTAGTTAAACTGCTTAAGAAGATCCTTACTAAAAATAAAAGAGAATGGCATACCAAACTAATAGAGGCACTATGGTGTAGACCACCTATAAGATGCTTTTCACTACTTATTCATTGGTATTTGGGCAGTTCTTGCTTTGAGTTGTTATCACATCGAATAGCGATCCAATACAATCTAACTGGAGATCAAAATGCTCATTTAAGAATGGAAGAACTCGACACACTCGATGAAGTTAGACTACAAGCTCATTAAAATTTGGAAGTTTATTGAGCAAAGATGTTGAGGGCTTTTGACCATACGGTGCAGCCTCGAAGATTCTAGAAAGGAGAATTAGTCTTGGTGCTAAGAAGGCCAGTTATTCCCAATCAAAATTGATGAAAATTTGAGCCTAAGGGAGGCCCTTTTTAAAAGTGTACCAAGGGGCATACCAACTCATTGACTTAAAGGTGAAAGATCAATGCCTCCATTAATGGTCGATACTTGAAAAGTATTATACATGAATACATTCTCAAAGTATAGTAGAAATCCCCCTACATTATAGAAGGAATATTTTTAGTATATCTATTTAGGTCAACATCGTGCTTCATGCCAAGATCCCTAAATAAATATACTCACTCCAGATGAAAAAACATTTTTGTGAAAATTTTCCTATTACACACGGGGCATTTTTAGATTTATATACATAGATGAAATCAAGTCAGCTAAGTTTAAAGCTAGGATAAAAGGAATTCTAAATCTCAAAATAAGCAGACTAATTCCTCCATCAAACCCAACCAAGTATGAAGCTAGAGTTGGAGAAAACTCAGATCTGTAATGACATAAAAGAAAGAGATCTTTAGTAAAGCCATTGAAGTAGAGAGCAGATGGTGTAAGAACTCTTATCTATCTGACAAGTCAACTCTGACAAATTAGTCATTCCTGTCATTTAGCATGTCCTAAATAAGGCATCATGACAAATCTATCAAAGCTCTCTCAATTGAAGCGAAAATCCACATTTTGTGGCCAGCCCAAAGGGTCAACCAATTTTCAATAAATGTGACTCATTTCATGTGTGAATCACTTTTTTTTTTGGGGGAATTTGTTGATCTCCATATATGTGTCATAAGTTGAGTCAAACCCACAAGTCGAATTCGACAGATTTAAGAAGTGATAGTGTGCAAATCAGGGATCAAAATACACTAGATGTCACCAACAATAGTTGTAACGACCTCCGATCGATGAATGGACTTCACTATCACATTCAGAATATGATGATCATAATATAAATATTGCATAATCTAAAGATCAGCCGATTGAGCTATCAATGTGCCGATGTGCATATCAAAGTTAGGAAGCTATGACAATGTCTAAATGACCCCCATTCATGAAATTTATCACGCCGTAAACTTCGAAATATCAAAAACTACCAAATTAGACTATTCATGCTCAATTAAGATGAGTCTATGCAAATGTTGAATGATCGAAAGTGACAACTCATAAATCGAGGTTGAAATGCACTAAACGTCACCAAAATCAACCCAAATAACCTCTGATCGATGAATGGACTTTGCCATCGCATTCAAAACATCAAAATTGGTTAGAATATAAATATTATACAACTGGATGATCAAGTGATCAAGTCGTCAATGCCCCTACATGCATATCGAGGTCAAGAGGCACTGATGCAAACCAGACGACCTCTGTTCATAAAATTGATTGCATCATTAGCCTCAAAATGTTAAAATCTATTATGTAAACTGCATTCGTTTAAATTTGGATAAGAAAAGTCGGCGGTTGGAAATGATAACACACATTTTGAGCTGAAATAGACTCAATTCGACGTCCACTTGAACCAAATGGCCTCTGATTGCGAAACAAACTATGCCATTGCTTTCAGAACATCAGAATAATCTTGAATTGATATATACATTAATTACCTAATTGTGTCGACATAAAATTCATATTAAAGCTAATTAAACACTTAGAAAATTAATTTAAAAAACTTGAATCTAATCCAAGCCCTAAGTTACCCGATCGGCCCTAACCCGTCGCTCGACCCGCTCCTCTTCACGTAATTGCACATGAGTTTTTCTCCTTCAATTGTGCAGGCGAGGAAGCTCCATGCATGCGCTTCGATAACCACTCGTAAGCCTTAGTCAACCGTTCCCACGCATGATCCCTTCTTCTTCCCTCAAACCAAGTGGCAAAGAGTCTCCCCCATTTTTCCTCTTCTACTTCCCTCTCATCAAAACTGAAAAAGGAACTCTTCTCCTCTCTATAAATCGAAAAGGCAAGGTGGGTCTTCTTCTTCCTTCTCCATTTCATTTCTTCCCTCATTTCCAAAATTGAAATTTTCATTTATGCCCTCATTTCCACAAAATTGAGAATTTCATTTTTTTCAACCGGATAAGAACACCATTATTAGGCAGGTTCTTCTCTCAATTTCTGACATCCCCCCTTCCATTTTCCCTCATTTTCTCCCAATCTGAATTTCCAATTGCGTTCTACAGAGAAGAACACCGTTATTAGGCAGGTTCTTCTCTCAATTTCTGACATCTCCCATTCCATTACCCTTCCAATTCCTTTTGTCACAGCCGAAGAAGAACACCGTCATCAGGCAAGTTCTTCACTAAACTTTTGACATTTTCATACCCTTCCGATAAGTCCTTTTGCTGCAGCCGAAGAAGAACACCATCATCAGACGAGTTTTTCTCTAGGCTTCGACATTTTTGTCCCCTTCTGAGCTCTCCTCTTCCATGACCAAGAGGAACATGCGTCGTAGCGTGTTCCTCTCTTGGTCTCGAACATCTCAACTTGTCTGTTAGATCATTACAGCATAGAAGAAATAAGTCAGAACATGTGTGAATATGGAGATATATATGTGCTTGTGTTTCTTTGCAAGTTTGAATGACTCGTTGAGCTCATTAGGGCGCGATGAGATAAAAAATTGACTGCGGTGTCACAAGACATCATTCGCTATGCTCATTAGGGCATACCGAGTAAGCCAACATTTGTTAAATGTTGCTCCCCCTAGCTGAACTGTTGTCAAAATTTGGTCAAATTTCTAGACTTAAAAAAAATAAATGAATATATATTGCATTGCATTTGTCTTCTTTCAGGTTTAAAGGCCACGTCATGCTCATTAGGGTGTGTGAGATAAAATCAGTTGGTGTTAGCAAGACACCACTTCGCATTAGTGTCACATCGGTAAGCTAAAACACTCGACTCCTCTCGTGGGGATGACGTCGAATCTTGCAAATTATGATTTTGGATTAAATTTGAGACTTAAGAAATTTAAATGGAAATCATTTAAACTTAAATTAAATAAAAAGATGCATAATAAATATGAAGGTAGACATTAAATCAAAGGAAAAATAGATGGGGAGTACTTAAAGGGAATTTTGAAAGAATGAAATACTTACTTGAATGCAATCAAACACTTTTCTCTCATTTTAGATTCCAAACTCTCAAACATAAGGAATGAAGCCCCTTTAGCACTCCAATCTATAAGAGGAACGAGCCTCACGGAAACTATAATAAATAAATGAGATCATTTGAGATTTGCAACAAACTTAAAATCTAGTTTTGAAATACAAATCACAATGTCATATTTATAGGAAGGTTGAATGAAGCTAGAAGAGTAATTTTCAAATGAGATGGGGTTAAAATTAAATTTTAGAGTGAGATTCACAAAGACGAATAAGCATTCTTATTTAATCCACACACTAGAAGGTTGAATTTAAAATGGTCTAAAGAAGGTTTCAATTGAACATAAAATTGGCACATATGAAATTTGTTGAGTGCTATCTTCAAGTTGAGGTGAAAATCAAATGAATTTCAAAAGGGATTTTCACTAAAGACGAGCAACATGTTGGAAAGACTATAAGCCAAATGATATTTGAGAATTAGAAAATATAATAAGTAAGCTAATTGTGAGCAATATTTTAAATTACAAATTAAATCAAAATGTCACCGGATCTGCAACTCTTTGTACAAGCAGACAAAAGGTGATATTATCAAATTCAACAAAAATCATAGGGCTTCCTTCAATCAAAATTAAGAAATTTCATTCTAATTATGATTTTCAAAATCAATGATTTTATTAATTAGATGAAATTATTTATGCTAAAAACTCATGCTTGTGCTGAGACATAGAAATTTGGAGTACAAATTTTAATGTCTAGTTAAATTATGAAAATATAAAATTAATCTTATGATTTAGAAATAAAATTATGAATTACTAAACACTGCATGGGCCCCAACTATGATGAATGCTTAGATTTAAGTGTTTGAAGATGTTGCGTGGGTTACTTCCCGATTTAGTCTTAGGACTGGGTCTGGGTTAACAAAACTTAAAAATCTATTATAAGAATTTAAACTTAGTGAAATATCTGATCCTCTGTTAGGAGCTAAACAGAGTCGACGGGATTTAAAGTTCTCAAATATATTTGATTCAATCAATTAACTATCCCGTTGATGGCTGTGTTGAATGATGATTTCAACTGGAGGGGAAACTTTCATCAAAATGTGATTCTAATTTCAAATCAAATTAACTCAAATTGATTGTCAATCTAAAAACTATTTAAATGAAATCATTAAAACCTTAAAACAAAACTAAATCTATCCACCTTCCACAACTGTTTGTCAGAGGTGATAAATTAAGAAAACTCTAGCTCACAAAGGAGCCAATGTAAAATCAAGTATTTTACTATGTTCACTCACAATCAATTTCTTGCATGTAAGAACATGGCCCATGTCCTCTGACTACATGGCTTGGCCGATGGGCTCCATAAATGATATAGTTATGACTAGAGTCCTCAGATCAAGTAGTTGGACCAATAAGGCTCCATTATATTACGATCACGACCGTAGCCTGTATGCTCCCCAATGACTTTGCCCTTTGAGTTGTGAATCACAATCTTGATAGGAAAACATCCCTCTTTCTAAGATAGACTTAAGCTTGTCTTCTTAAGTAAACACTTTCCGCAGATTTCTTGGATGAGATAACCCATGTGTTACTCATAAGGATCCTTCGGTTAGTTAGGTCGACTACATCCTCTGACTAAGTAGATTAGGGACCACGATAGCCCGGGATGAAAGAACCATGAGATCTAGATCAGGCACGTCATCATTCCCCCAACCATCTAGTTTAAGCTAAAATGATGAATTTCATAATTTTAATTCTAAAACTCCATATGTTGCGATTATCTTCGCATTAATTTAAGACTAATTGAAAGTTCTCTCTCACTTATTGGGAAGGGTAACTATAGGGCTTTCACCATAGGAAACCCGAATTAGATCTAAAGTCCTCACCAAATGAGGGTGAAATCTTTGGGTAGTGTCTTACATACTATTCCATCTGCCTTCTTAAAATTATATCGATATTTTAAACCATACTTTCTTTAATGTGGGAGGTGGAGAATTTTGGAGAACATAGAAGTCGATGATTCAATGACGATGGGATGGTTGGTTGTACGATGGACCGGCGGTGGTGAAAGGTGATCCGGCGGCCGGCGGTGGGACCGGTGGAGCAATTGGTAGTGGTAATGGTGATACGACAACGATCGGGTGATGGTCGGATGGCGGTTATTGTGCTTGCGGTATGAGCGGCGGTCGGCAGTCGGCGGTGATATCGAGCGATGGTGACCTGGAGACATTTAGCGATGGTGGTTGATGGTTATATGGATACTATCGGGCATTTGCAGTACTGGTGACCAAAACGGCGGCGCCGATGGTGGTGGCGGAAATCTATGCGGTAGCGGTGGTGCGATATTGGTTTCTATCGGTGATAGCGACCGGCAGTGGTGACCGGCGATGGCGATGGTAGTAAGAATTGTTGGGCGGTGGCAGCCGGTTGCGGTGGCCGGCGGTGGTGGCCGGTGGTTGTATAATGACGGTCGGGCGATGTCTTGAGATTCTTCAAGTAATAGAGCTTTCTCTCCTCTTCAGCTTGGGTCTCCTTCATATGAAGAATGAGAGGCTATTTATAGATTATGTGAGTGACATTTCTATAAATATAAGTAAAATCAAACCACTCTATCGATGGCACAAAATGATCCCTTTGATCATTAGTGTATTTTAAGTATTTGAATGCTCAAATGAAGTAATAATTAGAAGATCTTATACTTGTTAGATCTGGCTTATTAAGACAATCGATTTATCTATAAATATTCCGTATTTATGAGCTATTTATAGATTTGACTGATATCCCAAAGTTTTAAACTATATTTTGAGTGCTTGATCTAGGCTAGTCTGGACATAGAATCAGATTACTCTCGATCTAATCAAGGTGTTTGATAGCAGCTTTATGATGATCAAAAGAGAGTTTCAAAGATTAAGATTCTGGTCCTAATGTTTACATACATCAAGATTCATGCTTCAACTAGAAGATTTTCTAATGACATATCACTAATAATTGATTAAGCATTAAAAATTAAAATTTAATTTTAACAAAGATAAAAAATGACCAAAAACTAAAAACAAGTAAGATAAAATAAATTTTAGAAGAAATTTAAAAGAAAACCAAAAAAAAATTTGAGATAACAAAAAATATGGAAACATTAAAATAAAATAAGATAAATAAAAGGAAAATTTTGAAAAATGATAGAAAATAAGATTAAAAAAAGAGGATAAATTAGAATTAAAATAAAATCATGAAAAGAAAAGTTGGGCACCTCATTACCGAGTTGTTCCTCTTTATTTATTTCTCATGTTTTATACCTAGTTTGAATATAAAATTCATTTCTTTTAGAATATTTGCCTTTTGTAAGCATGCATGAAACCCATTTCTAGAGCTAAGGTAATCCAGAAAATAAAATTGAATCACTACAACTTTCTTTGTTTTGAATATTTAAAGAATTATAAAATAAGAAGCCATATCTATGTTTATGTTTTCTTTTTTTATTTTAATTTTATTAAGTTCAAATATGAAATTAAAATTATAGAAATTTTTTTTAATTTTGTATATGATACATGTAAATGGCTAAATATCCTCATAATATGTTTATTTGGAAAAAAATATACTTTATGTTGGACAAAATTGTAGGGATACTCACTTGTATTTACAATTTATTTGGATTTGTATGTTATTTCAAACTAGTTAAAAAAAAATTGAGTTTGAATCGATTTAAACCTAGTTCAATTATTGTTATCGCCTCATAATTTGCTACACTAAGAAGGTGGTGTTATTATTTGAATAATTGAAGAAGAAAATGAATGAGAGGAGAATCTAGCAATGATTACAAGTGATGATCTTAAAAAATTTAGTTTCCAAACCCAAGTATACTAAGAAATTGCAAGATCACATGTTTGGAAACTATGGGCAACGAGCCGATCAATTCTTCTAAAATTTGGTTACTTGGACATTGGATTTACTTCTAAGATATGTATTCTTTTAGCAAGTTTTGAACATGAACTTCTATTCTCCTTCACATGCCATCGATTCTATCAATGAATGCCTGTAGTAAGTTCTTATCAAGAACTCTACTTTTCCTTAACTCTTTAATGTCCCCATTAATGCTTGACATCATGTGATCCCATCACGAACTCCTCTTTTATTTCAAATGTTGTTAGTCCTATCCATTCCTTTTCCTAATAGGCCTCATCACTAGCTAGAATAAAATACGAGAACAAGAATAGTTATTCGAATCAAGATACAAACCATAGTTTAGACCATTTAAAATTCAAATCTTAGTTCAAACATGCTTAAATTTAAATTGATTCAGAATAATTTTGAATGACTTACAATTCTAATGAGTAGTTTGTAAGAGATTATTTCACTGGTGTAATTTATTTAAACTTTGGATTTACTTCTAAAATCTATTTTCTCTTCATGGACTCTTATCATGACCTTTTCTTCTTTATATGCAATCTACTTCATTAATGTCTAAAATGAACATGCTCCCAACAAGAATTCTTTTTATCTTCACTCTCTAATGTCCCCATTAATGCTTATCCTTAATAGTTTAAACCCTCCCATGCCTTTCATGTCATTTTGTAAAACTCTTACATTTAGATTGGAAGATTAAATTGAAGGGGAGGAAAAACAACTAGGAAGAAATGAATAATTTTACTTTGGATTGAAAGTTTAAAATAGGCAAATAAATGACAAAAAATAGTGTTCTCCAATAAAAGAATTTGACTTCTCTCTTAAAATAAGCAACAACAAAAAATTAGAACAGATAGTAATAGATTAGTTATTTTTTTAATAATAATTAAACTCTTTTACTAATTAAGAATCATATGGGAGCTTTGCATCAGATATTTTCTCCTTTAAAATAATAGCTTCTCAGTATCTTCAACTATCATGTACAAAAAACCACACTTGAGCCTCAAGAGAGTCACCGGCTCTTAATATTGCTCATCTCTAGTAAATAGTAGCCATGATCCATAAAGAACTATCTTTGATACAAGTAGCTATGAGCATGAACTAAAAGAGAGAATCAAAGTTAAAATTTGATAAATTAACAATAAAACTCAATTTCAATTAAAATGCTTAAACTTATCAATATATGCCAACCAATTGATATTTCAGCAATAATATAATCTTCATCATTATAATAAGACTAAATTCAATATTTTTTATGTGCCTTATAACTTATATTATTAAAATCCAACTAGGTGTATAAAGAAGCCCTACTAAATTGAATGAATAAGTCTATTTTATAGTAGTTTATTGTGGGCTTTGAAAATTCACCATCGATCTCACACATTGAAAAGAGTATGATTTATGTGTCGGTAAAATTTTCAGAAGACTGATGAGATAGTAGAGGACACTACTCAGAGATTTCACCCTCATTTTGTGAGGACTTTGGATCTGGTTCTAGGTTTCCTATAGGCGTAAGCACTTATAATTAATTACCCCTCCTAATATCAGGAGAGAACTTTTGATTAAGGCTGGTCATTAGGTCACTAAGTGTGTAATGTATAGTAGAAACATGTGGAGTTTTGGAATTTAGGTTTATGAAATTCATCACTTAAAGTGGTTGGTTGGGGTAATGATGACAGCCCGATCTAGATCCCATGGTTCCGTCATCCCGGGCTATCGTGGTCCTTAGTTTACTTAATCAGAGGAGGTAGTTGACCTAACTTGATCGAAGGATCCCTGTCAACAGCCATGGTTTGCGTCGTCCAAGTATTCCTTGTAGATCTGAGGTGGTGTTTGTCTAAGGAGATAAGCTTAAGTCTACCTTAGCTGACAAAGGGTTTTTCTCACTATCAGATATACCCTATGATTCACATCTCAAGGTATAGAGTCATTGGGGAGTATACAGGCTACAATCATGATCATAATATAATGGTGTTATTTGGTGGCAACCACCCGATCAGAGGACTCTGGTCATAACTGCATCATAGGTGGAGCCTACTGGCCAAACCACACATATAGAGGATACGGGCCACATCCTTACTGACATGAGATTGATTAAGAGTGAATATAAAAATATATTTGATTTGACATTGGCTCCTTTATGAGCTAGAGTTTTCTTAATTCATCACCTTTAACAAACATTTATGAAGGATGGATTAAATGTTTTAAGTATTTAAGGTTGAATCTCATTTAACCCCAAGCAACCCCTCCCAACCTCTCCTTCTCCATTTCACCTTCCTTCATGCTTCAATTTGGGTAAATTCCATAAATCCTCTGAACATGATTCTTGGATTTAGGATTTAAAGCAAAATGAAAGAGAAATGAGATTTAAAATTTAGTGGGATCTAAAGTTGCATTTTTGGCTATTCAGCAGAAGTTAAGTTAAATCATGTTTAAATCCTACTGAAGTCCTACAAAAAAACCAAAAAGAGATTTGAAAATGTGTGAAAATTATGTGCATATATGCTTATGTCTCTCTTTGTAGATTTTAAGACCCCTAAAGCACAATAAAGCATAGTGGGTGAGAAGAGGCGGTTGTGGTGTCACAAGACACCACTCGCAATGCTCAATAGGATATACTGAGTAAGCCAAAACTATTAGATGTGACACATATATGTTGAAATGCTGCCAAAATTTGAACTAAATTTTGGACTTAAAAAAAGGGGGATGGGGCTTAAATATGTGAAAATTATATATGTTTGCTACATGTGTCTCAAAGATCCTAGTAATGCTTAATAGGGCTTAGTGGGCATGAAGACTCGGTTGTGGTGTCGCAAGACACCATCTGTTACACTCAATAGAGCATACGGATAAGCTAAAGCAATTCCAATGCAGCCCAATATGCGAGGAAGATGCCGGAATGCTGGCAAAATGCTGCCAAAAGTTTGTCAAATTTTTGGTACTTAACAAAAAAAAAGATAATGATTTAACATTAAATTAAATATAAAATATAAAGTCCTAAAGAAATGAGTTTGAAATTAAATTTAAATGAACTTAATAAATATTAATATCATATGAAAATATGCTAAATGAAAGTGAATTTAGTGAGTTAGTTTACCACCAAAATGAAGGATGAGCTTATTGCTTTATATGTTAAATAAAAATGCTTAAGTCAAGCATAAATGAACAGATGAATACTGACTCAATGGATTGATAATACATTTAAACCCAATTTTGGATAAAAATGGAAGTTGAAGTAGAGTAAAAGATAGGGTAAGATTCGGTTTGATAACTCAAATACAAGTAAGAACATAACTTGAATATTTGCCAATGCACCTGATCATGGTTTATTTAATAAATGCTAGAATCATAATATATTATTCTAAATGAATAAAAAATAATAATAATAAATAATTAAATGAACATGATCAAGCTTGGAGAATGAAGGTGAAACTTGATAATCTATTTGCATGCTATAACAAACTATAATGGTTAGTTGGCTAAGAAGAGTTAATTGAACATTTTGTCTTATGTTATATCATGTATGAAAATGATGGAAGGAGAATAAGCCAAATGCAATGTGAAATCATGTCATACTTATAGAAAGGTTGAATGAAGCTAGAAGGGTAATTTTCAAATGAGGTAGAGCCCAAATCAAACTCTAGAGTGGGATTTACAAAGAGCATACCTTCTTACATTGCAACATCTATTTTAAAATGAATTAAGGAAGGCACTAAATGGATGAAATTAAATCACATAGGATTTGTTGAGTGTTATTTTCAAACTAAAGTGAAAATCAAATAAAATTCATAAGAGTTTTTCACTATAACTAAATAGCCTATTGTCAAGCATAATTGAAACTCCTTACTGAATAATCGACTTAATTCAAAAGAAGCTTGAATTCAACTAAGCTCGCTTAAAGGAAGTATAGCAGCTCATATAAGCGAATATCAAATTTGAATGTCAAATTTGCAAAGATCTAATAGGTCTTTAATGAGCATAAACCAATCATTGAGGTTTAAAAGTTTTATGAATAAAGAAAATGCAAGTAAAGATACAACATCTTAAGTGCCAATTAAAAATAATTATGTGATACACACCATCTACAATTCTTCAGAAGCATGAAGGTGATGCTAAATCAAATTCTCCATGAATTATGGAGCTTCTTTCAATAAAAAATTAAGGAATTTTATTCTAATTATGATTGTTAAAATCAATGATTTCATTAATTAGATGAAATTATCTAAGTGATAAATACCTACATGTGCTCAGACATAGAGATTTAAAGTGCAAATTTTAATGTCTGAAAAAGCTGCGCAGGCTAAGTTAGAATTAAATGAAAATATGAAATTAATCTCTTGATTTAGAAATAAAAATTACCTAAATTACTAAACACTCGCATGGTCCCCGACACTATGCTGAATGCTTAAATTCAATATCTGAGGATGCTACGTGGGTTGCTTCTCAGTTTGGTCATAGGACCGGGTTAACAAAACCTAAAAATCTAATTATTATAAGAATTTTAACTTATTAAAATATCTTAGAAGCTAATTCTATCATATGATAGTAGATCTGATCCTCTAATATTAAACTAATAGAGTCGACAAGATATGAAATAATAAATTAATTGATCAAGCAAACTCATAAACCTCGATGATGATGGTTGAATGAAAAGATTCAATCGGAGGGATACTTACCATCTAATGTGCTTACAAGTTCAAATTGAATTAATTAAAATCAAGTATCAATTCAAATATAAAATTGAGAAAATTTTTAAGAGTTAAATGCTTAAATGAAATTTAATCTTTAAAATCTTAAAGCAAAATCTAACTCAATCCACCTTCCATAACTATTTATTAAAAGTGATGAATTAAGAAAACTCTAGCTCACAATGGAGCCAATAACATATCAAATATATTTATATATTTACTCTCAATCAATCTCATGCCAGTAAGAATGTTTCCCGTGTCCTCTATCTACTTGGTTTGGCCAATAGGCTCCACGTATGATGCAATTAAGACCAGAGTCCTCTGATTGGGTGGTTGCCACCAAATGACACCATTATATTATGATCACAATTGTATTTTGTATGCTCCTCAATGGCTATACCTTAAGATGTGAATCATAGGGTACACCTGATTGGGAAAAAAATCCTCTATCAACTAAAGTAGACTTAAGATTACCTCCTTAAATAAACATCACTTAAGGATTACTTGACTATGCAACCCATGAAAAAGATCTTCACCAAGACCACCTCGACTAAATAGACTAGGAACCATAGGAGATGACGGAACCATGGGATCTAGATCATCATTCCCCAACCATGCTTTAAGTTAAAATGATGAATTTCATTAAATTTTAATATTAAATTTATGCATTTAGCAATCTAACAAATAGCCTTAATCAAAGTTCTCTATTATAATATATTTGCATAAGAAACCGGAACCTTAGCCTTGCAAAATGAGGGCAAAATCTTTGGGAGGTCTTATCTACTATTCCATAAAATTACATATGAATCAAACTCTTTCAATGTGAGAGGTTGGTGGCAAACATAGAAACACTCGACATCTTAGTAGTCAAATTTGTGTTATAGTACTAATAAAGCATGATAAAAATTGAAATTTAAAATCAATCATCAATGAAATTAAATTTAAATCAACCATGTCATTATGACTAATATACTTGTTCTTTATATCGATAGATCTTCAGAACACACTATTCATCATGCAGCTAGGTCGCAAAGCAAATAATAGCTAATGTCTTGTTATTATCCGAGGTTCTTTGGAGCTACGATTTAATTTGGTAGTGTAGACTTCCCGGCCATTACTGCTGCAAATAATCCTCTACCTGAAGCACATGCATATTGTACACACCAACTTGTGCATAGGAGGAGAACAACTGGAATGAATGCTACAGCTACTGAGGTTCCTCGAGTGAGAGCCTTTGTATTCAAAATATTGGTCATTCTGAGATGCTAGTGAAAAGAACCGTCATTGAGCAAAAAGTTTCAAACATGCTTATGAGTGCAACTACTCTACTAGTTGAACCATTCGACTTGGGATGGCATAACGTAATAACTTCTTCATTTGCAAGCAAGCTAACCCTGAGGCAACAGAGAAAGAAGAAATGCTGAGCTGAGAGCTCAGCAGATCCTACCTGAATGACCTAGTGAACAAATAATATTATCGCCAAAAGTGAGTATTCCTACTCGTAATAATTTTAATAATCTAAAATGGGTAAAAAAGAATAGCTCTACTAATGAGGTGAAGCATTCTTTTAGACTCAACAATGTCAAGCTCCACCACTATAGAGAAGACAACTTGAAATATTTTTGCTAGAATACACAATGTCCTTAAAGTAGCCAAAGAAATAGGCTTAATGAAAAGAAAATTTCAGAGGCCTGTGATGATCAAAGATATTGAGATTCCACCAAGAAGGTTGTCATCTCTTATGGTAACTAGTCATCAAGTCAAGTATGCTTCGTGCGGTGAGCATCAAAGTGTGACACTTGGACCAAGTGTCTTAGAATCCACCACCGAAAGGTCCCGATGAAAGGATAAGCAGAAATGGAGGCCAAGGCCCCATGATAAAATTCTGAAGAAAGAAATAGATGGGACATCTGATGCACATATTCAGAAATCCACCTCAAAAATAACTCATCAAAAGTGGATACCTTAAAGAAGGGATATCACTGATAAAAGATATGATGGTCGACACCATGGAGAATTCTCTAGGGGATCTCGTCATCAATCAGATTTACCCCAGCAGGAGAAAGTTGATTCTGATTGAAGTCCCCCAATGGAAGAAATGTGTGTTCCTTATAATGAACCATAAATCCATTGGAAGCGTTGATCAGAAATTTATGTGCAAGAAGAAGATGATGAATAGGACACTATGGAAGTATAAGTCATTTATATGATAAGACATATAGATGAACTTTCTACTCAACATCATCAACAACATGAATCCACTGAGCTTGAATCTGAATTCAATGCTTATGAAGGAGAGTCATCACAAAAGAGAGTAGAAAATGGACCTTCAATCTCTACTAAAGAAGAAGAAGATCAAAATGGGAAGGAAGTCATGGGAGTTGAAGCTGTTTATATGGTTGAACTAGGAAATGATTAACCTGGTACAAGATTTTAGAATCAGTGTCGTCATTCACTCCTAGCAACAACTGTCCCTGCAAATGCACAAGGAGAAGGATAATCAAGTTCTTCTCCTGAAGATGACTAGGGAGTAGAAAAACAACAAGAAATAGATAAAGAAGAAAAGCCTATATTTGTTGATGGTGCTAGCTAGAGAGCATAGACAAATGCAATCTCAAATGGAAGCCAAAGATAAAGAAATTGCACAGCTTGGTACCAAGATGAATGACATGATGGTACAAATGAATATCATGATGGATATGTTGGAGAAAGAATATCACATCAAATGTAGCACCTATTTCATCTACTAATCAACAAGTAGCTAATAATACAACCTCTACCACCATACTCTAATACCTCAAGCTCCTAGTACATACTATAAGGTAAATGAAGCTAATTAGCTAGCTCTTCAACCTATAATTTAATAATATGGCGAATTAGGAACAATAATAACTCCTATAATTAATGAGAAGATAAAGGCAGTTATAGCTTCAAAATAGGTTGAAAAGCTAGCAAGTAAGGGTCGCCCTTACCAAGCTAAATTTGATCAAGTGACATACCCGAAAGGTTACTCAGTACTAAAATTTAATATTTTTAGTGGGCATGGTAATCTAAAGTAATATCTAGCCTAATTCAAGGCTACTTATGGTAACACATGAGAAAATGATGCACTACTTTTCTGCCAATTCATTAGGAGCCTGCACCTAAAGAACTCAAAGATGGTGGACAAACAACTACTATGGATGAACTCAAAGAAATCAACCTAGAACTTACTATGGAAGAACTTAAAGTTGGTGGACAAATAGCTTTTCTGCCATCCAACTTTCATCGCTCTACGATGAGAGAGAGTTGAAAAGTGCTACTTTGTGAATTCAAAGATTGCTTTATCTTGACATATATTGAAATGCTTATCCCCAATGTTCATAAACTTGCCATTAAACGGATGTAATGCCTATAAGTAAGTAAAATGTGATTGGAGATTGAAAAATAGGTAATTTCATAAACTAAGAAGTATTGAAGCGGCTTCATCCGGGAGGAGAGTATATGATGGATAGCCAACATTGTCCTAGTTAATAAGAAGAATGGACAAATCCATGTATGTATTAACTTTCGGGACATAAATAAGGCCTACCCAAAAGATGACTTTTCGCTTCCAATATTAGAACTACTAGTGGACAACACTTCCAACTATGGCATGTTCTCATTCATGGAAGGATCATCAGGATACAATCAAATCAAGATGGCTCATCAAGATGAGAATCACACATCATTTAGGATGCCAATTTGTATCTATTGCTACACAGTCATACCTTTTGGTTTAAAGAATGTTGGAGTCATGACATGTATTTTTGATGAGTTAATTCACCAGAAAATGGAATATTATGTTGATGATTTGGTGGTGAAGAGCTTAAATCGTGAAAATCACTTTGAAGATTTAAGAATTGTATTAGAGAGAATCAAAAAATATGATCTCAAGATGAATCCTCTAAAATGTGCATTCAAGGTGTCCTTTAGAAAATTTCTTGAGTACATTGTACGTCACAGAGGAATTGAGTCGATCCTACTAAAATCAAGGCAATTGTGGAGATGCCTCTGCAAAAGAGTTTGTATCAGCTCCGTTCTTTACATGGATAGCTTGCATTCATCCTACAATTTATATCAAACCTATCAGGATGTTATTAACCATTTGTAAAGTTGATGAAAAGATTGCTCCATTAAAATGGGATAAGCCTTCAATAACATTAAAACTACCTATTAAATCCACCAATCCTTGCACCGCCTACTTCTGGGAAGCCCCTCATTCTATACACAACTGTATTAGAAGAGACCCTTGGAGCATTATTAGCACAACATAATGAAGAAAATAAAGGGAATACTCTTTATTACATCCGAGGTTGATAGGAGTAAAATGAGATACTTTCAATGAGAAGCATTGTTTGGCATTAATCTTTGTAATCCAACTGCTTCGTCATTACATGTTATTTCATAAAATTACTCTCATCTCAAGGATCAATCAAGTACTTGATGATAAGTCTAGCATTGACGTTGCTTGGCAAGATGATATTTTATAATTTGATATCACATAATGCTCGCAGAAAGTAGAAAAGAGAAAATCTTAGCGATTTTTTGTATCCCATCCCTATAGACTCTTCTCTTAATGATGATTTTCTTGATGGGCCAATTATGCTCATTCATGAAAGAAAAAAATTCCAAATTTCAGAAATGTACTTTGATGGAGCCTCATCGATCAAACAAGTCCAACCTTTAAATTTCCCAAGGGCAAGAGCAGAATGGCATGGTCATCATAACACTAGGGAGGAATAATGAGATGATTGAGCCAAGAACTAATAATGAAGCTGAGTATGAAGCATTGATAGTAGGTCTTGAAGAAGCTATTTTCATAAACATTCAAAGCTTGTATATTTTTAGTGATTCCCAACTTATTATAAATCAAGTACTATGCATCTATAAAATCAACAAGCTTGAGTTAGCTTTTTATCATAAGATAGTTCTTGAGCTTTTGAAACAAATACTAAATGCCACACTAACTTGAGTCTCTTGATTCAAGAATAGAAAAATAGATTTCTTAGCAAAATTAGCTAAGGAGATGACAACTATGAATGGTGATTATATCATGATCGAGATATTTACTCGATGAGTTCTAGAGCCAACAAAGTATCAATCCTCATAGGTAGAGGGGTTATCAAATTCAACACAATATGATGTGTCTCATGTTGCTCCTCATTCTCCCCAAAATTAATAAGGAGTTATACCAAGAAGAGCTAAGCATGATATTATTTCAGAAAAGTAATGGGAAGCCTTTCTAGTAGAAGAGCTGTGTGATTGGAGACAACCTTTCATCGACTACTTTAAAGAAGGAAAATTATCAAATAATAAATCATTGGCAGCTTAAATTGAGAAGAGAATGTTATGCTATGCTTTCATCAACAATAGTTTGTATTGAAGATCCTTTAAATAAATGTGGTTGTGATGCCTACAAAATGAAGAGTAAAGCAATAGTTGAAGTTCATGAAGGACTTTGTACATCATCAAGTCCCAAGATGATAGTAAAAAATCAAAAGAATTGGTTATTATTCATCTATGATGAGATTGTATCAATAATGAAGTGCCATGAATGTCAAGTATATGAGAATATAATCCACCAACCTCCAAATTGACTACACCCAACAATAGCATCATGGCCTTTTGAATGTTGGGGTACAGATGTAACTAGACTGATTGATCCATCGTCAATAGCTGGTCATTACTTCATCCTAGGCGCGACTGATTATTTCTCTAAGTGGATTGAAGCTACACAATTTAAAGAAGTTACTGCTGATCGAGTGATCAACTTCTTCTCGTCTATAGATTATCAATAATTTCTAATCATAGCACGACTTTTAAAAGTACAAAGATTAATAGATTTTTTAATTGACATAAAATTGATTGGCAATATTCTTCAATATATAATCCAAGGGCAAATGATTTGGTAGAAGCCTTCAACAAGACCTTGGTCAAACTACTCAAGAAGATCCTCACTAAAAAAAAGATAATGGCATACCAAACTGATAGAGGCACTATGGGCATATTGAACTATCCATAAAGATGCCGACTAAAACCACTCCTTATTCATTAGTATTTGGAACTGAGGTGGTCCTTCTATTTGTAGTTGAGTTGCCTTCACTTCGAGTAGCTATCCAATATAATCTAACTGAAGATCAAAATGCTCATTTAAGAATGTTGGAACTCAACACGCTTGATGAAGTTAGATTGCAAGCTCATCAAAATTTGAAAGTTTATCAAGCAAAGATGTCCAGGGCTTTTGACCATATGGTGCAGCCTCAAACATTCTAAAAAGGGGAATTGGTCTTGGTGCTGAGAAGACCAATTATTCCTAATTGAAAATTCGATGGCAAATTTGAGCATAATTGGGAGGGCCCTTTTGTCATTAAGAAGGTATATCAAGGAAGACCATACCAACTCATTGACCTAAATGGTGAAAGACCAATTCTTCCAATTAATGGTCGATACCTAAAAAAGTATTATACATGATAAATACATTCTTGTGGTATAATAGAAATCCCCCTACATGACATGGGACATTTTTTAGTATATCTATTAAGGTCAATATCGTGCTTCATGCTAAGATCCCTAAATAAATATACTTACTCAAGATAAAAAAAATTTCTGAAAATTCTCCTATTACAAAGAGGGCATTTTTAGATCTCTATAGATGAAATCAATGTTACATGTTAAAATCTTCTTAAGATCAAATATTTCAACTCAAATATGGATATATTTTTCTTAAATTATTTTAGAGCTCTTTCAAAGTGCTTTAAAATTTCCCATACAAGATAGGGTCATTTTAATTTTATCTTGGTTGACATTATGCTATAAGATGAGATCTCAAATATTGGATCAGGTTGACATCAAACTTTATATAATCTTTGAATTTATCTATAATTATTGTTAAAGTTGCGCTCTTGCAGAACAAAAAAAAGAAGAATTTATTTGCATGAAAAGACAGCCCTAAATATCAAAAGCTTCTCTCCAAGATTAATCAAATGTTGGAGATCAAGTCAGAAGAACTCTCAATTATCGAAAGCTTCAATCAACTGTGTTGGAAAAATATCAACCTATACATCATGAAGTCTAGAACATAGATGAGTTCTAAAGATCGAACTCAATAAGCCCACAAATGGCCAAGTTGCTGACACTCTCCTCACTCAACTAGCGTAAGAAAAGGCCGTAGTGAAAGAGCCCTTGTTTGCTAGTCCGATGACCAAATCACCATAGCTTAAGTCAAAGTTTTGAGTAGGTTCTAAAGGTCGGACTCAACAAGCCTATAAATGGCTGAGTTGCTGATGCTCTCCTCACTCAACAAGCCGAAAGAAAAGGTCGTAGTGAAACAACCCCTGCTCATTACTCCAATGATGATAGTTGTTCAATCTCAAACTAGATCCAGCTTAGTGACTACAAGCAACCAAAATCCAAGAGATCATTCTACCTGATCAATAGATCAAGATAATCTGAGGAAATAACTCTTAATTTAGAGCTGCCTCAAATCAATCTCTAATATTTTCTGCAGTATGATATTTCAATCTATTCTCAAATGATCTAATCAAATACAAGCAGATCAAAGCTAATTTTCTCATTAAGTTTTCCAAAGCAGAAAGCACAGGACCGAGGAAGCAATTTCATAGTTCATACAAAGCCAATAGCCAAACTAAAGGAATTCTATAGTTATTCAATCTATTAAAGCACACATTGCTAGGCTAATAACTCAACATTATAGACCTAATATAAAAGACTAGATCATCTATATGCACCCTTTAACAAGTTTGTATGTAAAAATAAGATCAAGATATGTGCACTTCGACAAAAGGTTAATCCGCTCTTTAGCATGACCAAAATAAGACATCATACTAATGACAAATCTTATCAAAGCTCTATAAGCTATTTAAATTGAAGATGAAGTGGTCCGAGAGCTGCGGCAAACATGAAATGTCAACCAGTTTTCAACAAATATGACTCGCTCCATGCGTGAATCACATTTGTTGGGAGGAATTTAATGACCCTAGATTCGTCTCCACCAAAGCCAAAAATGCTCCCGCCTCCTCTCAGACTAGCAACCGTTCCCTCTCTCATTCATCTAAAGTAAAACTGAATGAAGCCTTTTTTTCCTCGAATTGAAAACCACTACCGAAGGATCTACTTCTCCCCCTCTCATTCGAACTACAAGAACTCTCTTTGTCCATCTTGGCCTTGGGTATTGATCGCATCTTGCCTCAACCATTGCTCCACTCAAGGCTGATCAAAGGATCCCATCCATCTCGAGTGGCATAGGAGATCCAAAGCCTCTCATTTCTCTCGATTCAACCTATCCTACTTGAGAGAACAAGCAATAGTTGTTGGCCATCTCTTTATAGACAATAGCCAAATGGGCTATCTGGTTTCTAGTGCCGGTCGATACCTCCGAATCAGTGCCAAAGACCCATCCCTACCTCTCGCTCTCATTTTCTCTTGACGGAAGGCAACACACATAAGTACTTCACGCTCTAACCAAACTCAGAAAGCAACCCTGATCTCTTCTTCTCCATCTCACCTTCCTTCTTCATTTGGGTAAATTCTATAAATTCTCCTGTGAATGTGATTTACTGGATATGGGATTTAAAGCAAAATAAAGGAGAAATAAGATTTAAAATTCAGTAGGATTTAAAGTTGCATTTTGTCTAGGGATTTAGGTTAAATCGTGTTTAAATCCTATTGAAGTCCTACAAAATAGCAAAAAAGAGATTTGAAAATGTGAAAATTATATATGTGTATCTCTGTAGGTTTTAAGACCCCGCTAAGGCTCAATAAGGCATAATGGATGCTAACAGGCAGCTATAGTGTCGCAAGAAACCACTCACAACTCTAAAATGATTTTAAAACTATTAGATGTGACACACATATGCCAAAATGTTGCCAAAATTTGGACTAAATTTTAAACTTAAAAAAAAGAGAGGGGGCTTAAATATGTGAAAATTATATATGTTTGCTACATACAGGTGATCAAAGATCCCATTAATGCTCAATAGGGCTTAGTGGGCATGAAGACTCAGCTACGGTGTCGCAAGACACCATCCGCTATGCTTAATAGAACATACCAGATAAGCTAAAATAGTTCTAATATAGCCCCAATGGGAGATGATCTGGAATACTCAAAATATCATAAATTTCGTCAAAATTTTGGAACTTAACAAAAAAAGATAATGATTTAACATTAAATTAAATATAAAATATAAAAGTCCAAAAAATGAATTTGAAAGTAAATTTAAATGAACTTAATAAATATTAATATCATGAAATTATGCTAAATGTGTGAATTTAGTCACTTAGTTTACCACCAAAATGAAGGTTGAGTTGTGGTGAAATATATATTTTATCTTCATCTATCTTTGAAAAATAAAGGAACAAAAAAATACACACGCCTTATTGGACACCACGTAGATCCAGATATTCTTATTAGGGTGATCGGGTATGACATTGAGAAATGATGTACTAACTCGAGAGACAAAAGTCATCATCCTACAATGGACCTAATCACCTAATAAGGACTCCTAAGGACAATGGGTCTTCGGATGTACCAGAGATTCTTCCCCTACCTTACATGGAAAAGTAAAGCAGGATTTATTTTAAACTAGGTTCGTTAAGTTGGAGGTAAGCCCCATAGCTAATTACATCTTAAGGAATGAGATTCCTTAAGAATACTCTTGATTAAGGTAAATGATCATTGTCTCCAAAGATTTTGAAGGTAGGATGATCAATAAATTGGTTATTTTTTGAAAATCAAGTGGGATTGATCAAGAAGGGAGTTATTATCAAAACCAAAGGGAGATGGGTAGAGGATGCTTATGATACTAGGAAGCCTAGTAAGCATCCCAAACTATCCTGTGGTTGAGCTTTATATTTTTAAAATTTGAAGAGAGTTAATTATTTGTTGAACTATTTACAATTCCAAACACATGGAAATGCTAAGAGGTGAGAAATTATGCTTGTAGCCCAAAAGGGAAACAACCATCTCATAACCTAAATCTATGGGAAAGGGACTCCATAAATCTAAGATGAAAATAGGTATATGGTTTACCTCCACAAGAGAGATAAACCACTGATGACTAATCTGGGTGGTCGCCAACTAACTCCTCCTCCTACAATTTTAAATACATGTAGTTATATGCTTTTCAAGATAGCCAGGCTATTATTTATTTAGAAAAAGACTAAGTCCTTAAACACACTCCCTAAGATACTAGATCATGTAAGGCATGAATAATAACTAAAATCTAATGCAAATTTTGTTAAGTTTTTATTTTTATTTTTGGACAATTCGTTTGACACTAGCTATGGGATTCACATGCCTAATGCATAAGAAATTAGTTATGGGCCAAAATTAGCAAGAAGGAGGTGTGTTTCCACCATGGATCTTAAAGTTCAAGCCAAGTTCTCTAGCAAAGGTGGAAGCCTCCATAAATAAGAGTAAGCAAGATGCTTTATGCATGATGTGAAAACATACAACATCCAACTAAAGGGCTAAATCTTTTATTTCTTGATTTATGTCCCTTTTAAGTGAGGTTATGAGTTATTAATTTTAAATTTTGAGTTGATTAATTGATAGAAAATTTATTTTTCCCTAAGAGCCTAATCGCATCCAAGCTATTCATCAAAGCAAGGAAGAAACTAGGAAAACCATACCATCTTAATGCATAAGCTAAACAAACATCAAACAATTTTATATAGCTAGCAAAAGAATAAAAGGCCGATGTGATCAGGCCCCACCGCACAAACTTTAAAAAAAAGGTGGAAAACCCTTATACAACCTGAATTACAAATGAATAATTACAATTTATAAAGAATTCATGTTATGTATTCTTCATTTTATCATTTCTACATTTCTTCTTCTTTTCAATTTATTTCTTTTATTTCTTTCTTCTTTCTTCTTTCTTTCCTTCTTTTTGGTTGGTTGAATGTGGTTGCTCTAAGTGTTGTAGATGCATAAGACATAGTCTTATGACCAATATTCATCCTAATCCCCCATAACATTCATTCCAAATCTTAATTGCAAAATTACATGAAAAAGGGAAAGTATAACTAAACTTGCAAAATAGAGATTAGCTAAACATACCATACAATCCCAAGCATATATATGAATAAATTGGACTTAGCACCCCACACATAGGTAACAAAGTCCACCGCCTATTTTATTTCTTTTATAAGCAACATGCAAAAAGCATTTATTATTTTATTATAATGCCTTAAGCATAATATAAGATAATGATTATAGACTATAATTTGATATTCCATGAAAATAATTTAAGCATATTATAAGCATAATCCATTCTTTTATCCATTAATCAAATGCACATTTACATGTATGAAAAATATAAGCGAGTATGACGCCATTATTTTTTACACCAAGGGTATAAGGTACAAGACCTTCTTAGAGCTACTTAAAGCCTCACAACCCGGGATATCCAGACTAATATACCACTTTTCTTAAATACATGTGAAGTACAAAAAGAAAACAAATTGATGAAGAATCATGCAAAAGATTTTTGTTTGTTTGTTTGATTTTGGTTGTTTAATTTACATGTGCAATGTGAAGATCCTTCTTAATCCATAACATAGAAGTGTATAAGAATGGATTTAAGCAAGTGTTATGTTCTTTTCAAATGAACTATACACTTTGTAAATCCTATACAAACCTATGTTAAGGAAAGAGAAGAAAGTCATATAACACATTTTATGTTATAATCACATGCAAGCTTATAAGTATTTATAAGTATCATACATTCATTTATAATCTTTGATTTATAAGTTTTAAAAATAAATTTTAATAATGATAATAGCCATTCATATTCTTACTTTAGCCAAAATATACAATTTGACATAAACAAAACATTTCAGTTATTTTGATTTTTCAAAAAATATGAATGCATGATTTCATATGACATACATCATTTAGCATGCTTGGAAAGAAATAAAGTGATGTAAGCATGTAACTTCATTCACCCTAATTAATTCCTAAAGATAATCTTATAAAATAAGATCAATTAAAGTGAATCAACATTCTTTAAAGAGTTTTTTATTTTTGCTTTGAGCTTGATTTGATTTAGAAATGTGAAGAGAGTTTGCTGGTCCTAACCCATTTCCCCAAGTGTGAATTGATTTAATTTAATTTTAGAATATTTAGGTTGATTTTATATTTTGTTTAGGTTAAGGTGTAAATTAAATCCATTAATTATCCCTTACCTATACAACTTTAATAATTAACCTAACAATTATGATCCAACATATGATATGCAATCACATAAAATTTAAATCATCAATGCACCTAGGAAAGAAAGTGGCCTAATACAATTGGCTCACAATTATTGATTAATTAAGCTAAAAGGTTTAATTAAGTACTTTCATAACCCTCCCACACATGTGGGTTGGAAATGATTTCCTTAAACTTACCTTAGATTCTTGAACACCTACGGATCTACTCAGCAAGGCATTAAATAAGTTCATTGATTTTGAAAGTTTAATTAGATTAATTAAGTATATCATTAGTGATTAATACTTAATTATGTTTTGATTAAGGAAGAAAGGGGCTTTAAGGAATAACTTAGGAAAGTACCATAAACCTATTCCACAAACCTCCTACTTAAACAAAGTTTAATTATCTCAATTAAATAATTGTTCACTTGCTTAATTACTCTTAATTACATTAAGAGGGTGATTAGGGATTCATTAATTGATTTCCTAAATAACTCATTAATAAATTCCATGAAAATTTAGGGAGGCAGAAGTCATCCCATTGAACATACCCAAGAAATTTGGAATTAATTAATGAAGTAAATATGGAGTAATTAAGGTTATTAAGTTTTTAATTAAACCTTAATTAAGCAAAATTCATAATTCAAAATCAATCAAAAATAATTTTATTGAATTCGCCTAAATTATCTTTAAAATGAAGTTGAGTTTGTATTTTTTTTTATTTTTCTACATTTAATTATGAATTTGTGAAGTTTTAATGATTAATAGGTGATTAAATAACCTAATTATATAACTATTCTTGTCGATGCCACATGGGCTACTGACACATCATAGGCTTACACGTAGCATGCTGGGATTAGTTATTTAAGTTTTTAAATCGATTATCGTGTCAATCAATGCGTATACTTTCCTCTCGTCATCAAGGATCGATGGTGATCAAACTGTGGTTTCAAAGGGGTAAATCAGAGGATCTATGTGGATTAATCAGGACTGTCCATCCAAAACATGCGAAATGGATGGTCCATGATTCATCCCTGCCTTTGCCTACAGGAGACGGAGACCGTATGACCTCCATGGCATGATCCGAGCTCCCTTGAGCATAGATTAGGCTAGGATTCAACCCACTTCATCAATGAGCATAGAGAAGAAGATCCAATGGTGAAAATTCAATTGGATTACAATTCCCTTCACAAAGGACCAAAGATTCTTCTACTTAAGCTCGGTTTTGATTCATACCTCACCGAAGGCTATCACCGGCACTTCCAACGGAAGAGGTAGCTTTGTCTAGAGGAGACGAAGCCCTGTTGAGAGTTTGAAGGTTCAATTTGCAATGGATCTTTCAATTGACTAAAGTTTGCTTAAATGGGTTGCGGCTTTGGTCGAACTCCCTCTTCCCATAGCTTGGAGACTTGGGAAAAGCTTTGGGTGAGCTCGACTTGCCTCCCTGATGGAGCTTGCAAGAGCAATTAGACTTTGGTGATAGTTGGAAAATCCTCACACCTCCCCATTTTGGCTTAAGCAAAACTAAGAAGATAGAAATGGAATGAGCTTAGGAATGCTTAGGGAAGCCTGTGGATGTTTTCATTTGATCCTCTAAGCTCAATCAAATGCCAGGAAGCTTGTTTAAGTGGAAATGAGGGAGAGTATATCTCCCTCTACTTGGATTGGGTGCTTGCCTGCCATTTTTATCAAATTGATTGAATATGTTGTTTAGGTTATTAGAGCTCCATGTGGTGAGGAGTGAAAGTGTGGAGGTGCACATGTGTTGAGATGAATGTGGGAGGTGATCCATGTGGAGAATTTTGCGAGGAGTGGTCAATTTTGTCCTTGGGTTGGGTTTGGCTGACCCAAACCCATTAGGTCATGTGCACCACCTCCCTTGGTGTCCCAATGGTCCATTAGGAGGATGCCAAGTGGCCATGAAAAGGAATTGACCAAATTCCAAGTGGATTTGGCCATAGGTTACCCTTTCACCCAAGGGTAAAATTGTCATTTGTCTTTAATTTTGATTTGGGCAGATTTGATATCATTGAAAAATGGGTTGTGCCAAATTTCAATGAATTTGGAGTTTATTTGATATGATTTGGCTCAAGTTTATTTGAAAAATAGGTTGTATCAAATGGGTCAACTTAGGTCAAGTTGACCAATTGGTTAAATTTGGTCAAACCATGGGTTGGGTTGAGTTCATATGACCATTTAGAATGATTTGGTATCATTAGTTTGGTTCAATTTGATTTGTATTTGGTTTTGGTTCATTTGAGTTCACTTAGGTCAAATGGGTCAAGTTGACCAATTTGACCCATTTGACCAATTGGGTTAAGTCATGGGTTGGTTTAGGCTTCGATGATCATTTGAAATGTTTTCAAAGCATTGATTTCAATCAATTTTTATTTGGTTAAGTTTCAAGATGATTTGACCTTTTAGTCAAGTTCATGGTCAATTGGGCTAGGTTGGGTCTGGCCAATTGAGGCTCAAGTTCAACAAGTGATTTAGAATGAATTTGACCCATTGGTTGCAATCAATTTGGATTAGATCAAGATTTGACATATTTTGACTTTTTAGGTCAACTTGGGTCAAATGGCTAATTGGGCTAGGTTTGGCTCAATTGATGGCTTGATCATATTTAATCATTGATGATGGATTGGTTTAGATCAATGGTTTCAATCAATTTGGCCTATGATAGATTTTGGCTAGTTTAGGTTTCATTTGGCTTAAGTGTTGATTTGGTCAAAGGATAGGTTTGACTTGGTTTGACCCAATTTGAGTGATTGATCATCCTATGATGATTATTGCTCACAATGTGAGGCTTAGATGGGCTTAGTTCAATCCAATTTGGGTAGGATTAGAATTTGGCTCAAAAAAGGTGCTTTAGGTCACTTTGGGTCAAGTGAGCCTAAGTGGGTCAATTGGCTTGATCAATGCTTGATTCAAGTTTGATTGAACTCACATATGGACTTATGATCGAAATATAAATCCATTTGCATGTGATTTTTAGTCAAATGGGTTTTGATTCATTTGATAATTTCAAGTTCAAAGGATGAACATGGGTTTGATTTGGGTTTGAGTTTTGAATTTAATTTTGGCTTGATTATTGGGGTCTATGTTTATATTTGGGCTTATGATTGAAGGATTGATTGTTTGAAGATAAAATCCAAAGGTTTTGATTGATTTGAGTTCGATTTCGCTAAGTTCAAGAATTTGACTTGAAAGAGCATAGGTTGAATTTGAGTTGGATTTGGGTTTGAGTTTTGAATTTGGTTTGATTATTTAAATTTATATTTCATTTATATTTGTGAAATATAATTGAGAATATAA